>CAXDIG010000236.1:113471-133471 GCA_963989225.1 Dromius quadrimaculatus | reverse complement strand
CTTTAAAACTGCTCAGAATGTGGTAATTATGACTTATTTCAAACTTCATATTACTGCAGATAGCGCTCTAAAAACACGAGATATGATGTTTTTGTTGAAAGATTTATACATATTATGAGGTCTTGGATAGAAATATGAACTTTTTGATTTTGAAAATCAGCGTGGAAATGCGTGATTCCGATTTATCCCAAAGTTAGTAAAACTGCAAATAGCACTCTAAAAACACGAAATATGATGTATTTGATGCTTGATTCTGCCATATAACGCATTTTTGAAGCAGAATCTTGCTTTTGAGCGAATTTACAGAATCAAAAATTACTCAACGAGACTCACAAAAAACGCTGATAACTCGCTGGAAACGCAGAATATTGTGCATTTTAGGACGGATTCATGCGTATTATGTTGTATTGGATAGATTTATGTGATTTGCGATACTTAGAAACTGCTCAGAATGTGGTAATTTTGAATTATTTCAAACTTCATATAACTGCAGATAGCGCTCTGAAAACACGAGATACGATGTTTTTGTCGATAGATTCATACATATTATGAGGTCCTGGATACGAATATGAACTTCTTGATTGTGAAAATTTGCGCGGGAATGCGTGAATTCGATTTATTCCAAAGTTTGTAAAACTGCAAATAGAACTCTAAACACACAAAATTTGAGGTATTTGATGCATGATTCTGCTATGTAACGCATTTTTGAAGCAAAATCTTGCTTCTGAGCAGATTTACAGAATCAGAAATTTCTCAACGAGACTCAGAAGAAAACGCTGATAACTCGCTGGAAACGCAAAATTTTGTGCATTTGAGTACGGATTCATGCGTATCAGGTTGTATTGGATAGATTCATAATATGTATGAATTTATTGACAAAAACATTGTGACTCGTGTTTACAGAGCGCTATCTGCAGTTATATGAAGTTTGAAATAAGTCAAAATTACCACATTCTTAGCAGTTTCAAAGTATAGCAAATCACATAAATCTATCCAATTCAACATGATACGCATGAATCCGTCATCAAATGCACAAAATTCTGCGTTTCCAGCGAGTTATCAGCGTTTTTTCTCGGTCTTGTTGATAAATTTTTGATTCTGTAAATGTGCTCAGCAGCAAGATTTTGCTTCAAAAGTGCGTTATATGGTAAAATCTAGCACCAGATACGTCAGATTTCGTGTTTTCAGAGTGCTCTCTGCAGTCTCACAAACTTTGGAATGAGTCGGAATCACGCTTTTCCGTGCAGATTTTCACAATCAAAAAGTTCATATTCCTATCCAGGACCTCATAATTTGTATGAATCTATCGACAAAAACAGCGTATCTCTTGTTTTCAGAGCGCTATCTGCATTTATATGAAGTTTGAAATAAGTCAAAATTACCATAATCTGAGCAGTTTCAAAGTATCGCAAATCACATGAAACTATCCAATACAACATTATTCGCATGAATCTGTCCTCAAATGCACAAAATTGTGCGTTTCCAGCAAGTTATCCGCGTTTTTTCTGAGTCTCGTTGAGGAATTTCTGATTTTGTAAATCTGCTCAAAAGCAAGATTTTGCTTAAAAAATGCGTTATATGGCAGAATTCAGCATCAAATACATCATATTTCTTGTTTTTAGAGTGTCATTCGCAGTCTTACAAACTTTGGAATAAGTCGAAATCACGCTTTCCCGAGCGGATTTTCACAATCAAAAAGTTAATATCTCAATTCGGGACCTCATAATATGTATGAATATATCGACAAAAACAACGTATCTTGTGTTTCCAGAGCACTATCTGCAATTATATGAAGTTTGGCATAAGTCAAAACTACCACATTCTGAGCAGTTTCAAAGTATAGCAAATCACATAAATCTATCCAATACAAGATAATACGCATGGATCCGTCCTCAAATGCACAAAATTCTCCGCTTCCAGCGAGTTATCAGCGCTTTTTCTAAGTCTTGTTGAGAAATTTTTGATACTGTAAATCTGCTTAGAAGCAGAAGCTCCAAAATTGCGTTATATGGCAGAATTCAGCATCAAATACATCATATTTCGTGTTTTTAGAGAGCTATTTGCAGTTTTACAAACTGTGGAATAAGTCGGAATCACGCTTCTCCGCGCAGAGTTTCACAATCAAAAAGTTCATATTCCTATTCAGGAACTCATAATATGTATTAATCTATCGACAAAAACATCGTATCTCGTGTTTTCAGAGCGCTATCTCCAGTTATATGAAGTTTGAAATAAGTCGAAATAACCACATTCTGAGCGGTTTCAAATTATCGCAGATCACATAAATTTATCCAATATAACATAATACGCATGAATCCGTCCTCAAATGCACAAAATTTCGCGTTTCCAGCAAGTTATCAGCGTTTTTTCTGAGTCTCTTTGAGAAATTTTTGATCCTGTAAATCTGCTCAGAAGCAAGATTTTGCTTTAAAAAAGCGTTATATGGCAGAATTCAGCACCAAATACATCATATCTCGTGTTTTAAGAGTGCTATTTGCAGTTTTACAATCTTTGGAATAAGTTTAAATCACGCTTTTCGCGCAGATTTTTACAATCAAAAAGTTCATATTCCTATCCAGGACCTCATAATATGTATGAATCTATCGACAAAAACATCTCATCCCGTGTTTTCAGAGCGCTATCTGCATTTATATGAAGTTTGGAATAAATCAAAACTACCACATTCTGAGCTGTTTCAAAGTATCGCAAATTACATAAATCTATCCAATACAACATAATACGCATGAATCCGTCCTCGAATGCACAAATTTTGCGTTTTCAGCAAGTTATCAGCGTTTTTTCTGAGTCTCGTTGAGAAATTTTAAATACTGTAAATCTGCTCAGAAGCAAGATTTTGCTTCAAAATTGCGTTATATGGCATCAGATACATCATATTTCGTGTTTTTAGAGTGCTATTTGCAGTTTAACAAACTTTGAAATAAGTCGAACTCACGCTTTTTCGCGCAGATTTTCACAATCAAAAAGTCCATATTCCTATTCAGGACCTCATAATATGTATGAATCTATCGACAAAAACATCGTATCGCGTGTTTTCAGGGCGCTATCTGCATTTATATGAAGTTTAAAATAAGTCAAAATTACCACATTCTCAGCGTTTCAAAGTATCGCAAATCGCATAAATCTATCCAAAACAACCTTATACGCATGAATTTGTACTCAAATGCACAACATTTCGCGTTTCCAGCAAGTTTTAAGCGTTTTCTCTAAGTCTCGTTGAGAAATTTTTGATGCCGTAAATCTGCTCAGAAGCAAGATTTTGCTTCAAAAATGCGTTATATGATAGAATCAAGCACCAGATACATCATATTTCGTGTTTTTAGAGTGCTCTTCGCAGTTCAACAAACTTTGGAATAAGTTGGAATCACTCTTTTTGCGCAGATTTTCACAATCAAAAGGTTCATATTCCCACCCAGCACCTCATAATATGTATGAATCTATCGACAAAAACATCGTATCTGTGTTTTCAGAGCGCTATCCGCATTTATATGAAGTTTGGAATAAGTCAAAACTACCACATTCTGAGCAGTTTCAAAGTATCGCAATTACATAAATCTATCCAATACAACATAATACGCATGAATCCGTCCTCAAATGCACAAAATTTTGCGTTTCCAGCAAGTTATCAGCGTTTTTTCTGGGCCTCGTTGAGAAATTTTAAATACTGTGAATCTGCTCAAAAAGCAAGATTTTGCTTTATAATTGCGTTATATGACAGAATTCAGCATCAAATACATCATATTTCGTGTTTTTAGAGTGCTATTTGCAGTTTACAAACTTTAGAATAAGTCAAAATCACGCTTTTCCGCGCAGATTTCCACGATAAAAAAGTACATATTCCTATCCAGGACCTTATGATATGTATGAATCTATCGACGGGAAACATCGTATCTCGTGTTTTCAGAGCGCTATCTGCATTTATATGAAGTTTGAAATAAGTCAAAATTACCACATTTTCAGCAGTTTGAAAGTATCGCAAATCACATAAATCTATCCAATACAACCTGATACGCATGAATCCGTACTCAAATGCACTAAATTTTGCTTTTCCAGCGGGTTATCAGCGTTTTTTCTAAGTCTCGTTAAGAAATTTTTGATTCCGTAAATCTGCTCAGAAGCAAGATTTTGCTTCAAAAATGCTTATATGATAGGATCTAGCACCAGATACATCATATTTCGTGTTTTTTAGAGTGCTTTTTAGCAGTTTTACAAACTTTGGAATAAGTCGATATCACGCTTTTCCGCGCAGATTTTCACAAACAAAAAGTTCATATTCCTATCCAGGACCTCGTAATATGTATGAATCTATCGACAAAAACATCGTATCTCGTGTTTTTAGAGCGCTATCTGCATTTATATGAAGTTTGAACGAAGTCAAAATTACCACATTCTGAGCGGTTTCAAAGTATCGCAAATCACATAAATCTATTTAATACAACATAATACGCATCAATCCGTCTCAAATGCACAAAATTTTGCGTTTCCAGCAAGTTATCAGTGTTTTTTCTGAGTCTCGTTGAGAAATTTTTGATTCTGTAAATCTGCTCAGAAGCAAGATTTTGCTTCAAAAAAGCGTTATATGGAAGAATCTAGCACCAAATACATTGTATATCGTGTTTTCAGAGCGCTATCTGCATTTATATTGGGTTTGGAATGAATCAAAACTACCACATTCTGAGCAGTTCCAAAGTATCGCAAATTACATAAATCTATCCAATACAAATGATACGCATGAATCCGTCCTCATAATTTTGCGTTTCCAGCAAGTTATCAGCGTTTTTTCTGAGTCTCGTTGAGAAACTTATGATACTGTTAATCTGCTCAGAAGCAAGATTTTGCTTCAAAATTGGGTTATATGGCAGAATTCAGCATCAAATATATATATTTCGTGTTTTTAGAGTGTTATTTAAAGTTTTACAAACTTTGGAATATATTGAAATCACGCTTTCCGCGCAGATATTTACAATCAAAAAGTTCATATTCCTATTCAGGACCCATAATATGTATGAATCTTTTGACAAAAACATCGTATCTGGTGTTTTCAAAGCGCCATCTGCAGTTATATGGAGTTTGAAATGAGTCAAATTTACCACATTCCGAGCAGTTTCAAAGTATCGCAAATCACATGAAATCTATCCAATACAACCTGATATGTATGATCTTGTACTCAAATGCACAAAATTTTGCGTTTCCAGCGAGATATCAGCGTTTTTTCTGAGTCTCGTTGAGAAATTTTTGATTCTGTAAATCTGCTTAAAAGCAAGATTTTGCTTCAAAAATGGCTTATATGGTAGAATCTAGAACCAGGTACATCATATTTCGTGATTTTAGAGTGCTCTTTGCAGTTTGACAAACTTTGGAATAAGTTGGAATCACGCTTTTCGCGCAGATTTTCACAATAAAAAGGTTCATATTCCTATCCAGGACCTCATAATATGTATGATCTATCGACAAAAACATCGTATCTCGTGTTTTCAGAGCGCCATCTGCATTTATATGAAGTTTGGAATAAGTCAAAATTACCACATTCTGAGCAGTTTCAAAGTATCGCAAATCACACGAATCTATCCAATTCAACACGATACGCATAAATCCGTCCTCAAATGCACAAGATTTTGCGTTTCCAGCGAGTTATCAGCGTTTTTTCTGCGTCTCGTTGAGAAATTTTTGATTCTGTAAATCTGCTCAGAAGCAAGATTTTGCTTCAAAAAAGCGTCATATGGCAGAATCTAGCACCAAATACATCATATCTCGTGTTTTTAGAGTGCTAATTGCAGTTCTACAAACTTTGGAATAAGTCGAAATCACGCTTTTCCGCGCAGATTTTCACAATCAAAAAAATCATATTCCTATCCAGGACCTCATAATATGTATAAATCTATGGACAAAACCATCGTATCTCGTGTTTTCAGAGCGCTGTCTGCATTTATATGAAGTTTGGGATAAGTCAAAACTACCACATTCTAAGCAGTTTCAAAGTATCGCAAATTACATGAATCTATCCAATACAAAATAATACGCATGAAACCGTCCTCAAGAATTTTGCGTTTCCAGCAAGTTATCAGCGTTTTTTCTGAGTCTCGTTGAGAAATTTTTGATACTGTAAATCTGCTAAGAAGCAAGATTTTGCTTCAAAATTGGGGTTATATGGCAGAATTCAGCATCAAATATATCATATTTTGCGTTTTTAGAGTGCTATTTGCAGTTTTACAAACTCTGGAATATATCTAAATCACGCTTTTCCGCGCAGATTTTCACAATCAGAAGTTTCATATTCCTATTCAGAACCCCATGATATGTATGAATCTTTAGACAAAAACATCGTATCTCGTGTTTTCAAAGCGCCATCTGCAGTAATATGGAGTTTGAAATGAGTCAAAATTACCATATTCTGAGCAGTTGCAAAGTATCGCAAATCACATGACTCTATCCAATACAATCTGATACGCATGAATCCGTACTCAAATTCACAAATTTTGCGTTTCCACGGAGTTATCAGCGTTTTTTTTAAGTCTCGTTGAGAATATTTGATTCTGTAAATTTGCTCAGAAGCAAGATTTTGCTTCAAAAATGCGTTATATGGTAGAATCTAGCACCAGATACATCATATTTCGTGTTTTTAGAGTGCTATTTGCAGTTTTACAAACATTGGAATAAGTCGAAATCACGCTTTTCCGCGCAGAGTTTCACAATCAAAAAGTTCATATTCCTATCCAGGACCTCATAATATGTATGAATCTATCGACAAAAACATTGTATCTCGTGTTTTCAGAGCGCTATCTGCAGTTATATGAAGTTTGAAATAAGTCAAAATTACCACATTCTGAGCAGTTTCAAAGTATCGCAAATCACATAAATCTATCCAATACAACATAATACGCATGAAGCCGTCCTCAAATGCACAAAATTTTGCGTTTCCAGCGAGTTATCAGCGTTTTTTCTGAGTCTCGTTGAGAAATTTTTGATTCTGTAAATTTGCTCAAAAGCAAGATTCTGCCTCAAAAATGCATTATATGGCAGAATCTTGCAGTGAATACATCTCATTTCGTGTTTTTAGAGAGCTATTTACAGTTTTACAAACTTTGGAATCAGTCGAAATCACGCTTTTCCGCGCATATTTTCACGATCAAAAAGTTCATATTCCTATTCAAGACCTCATAATATGTATGAATCTATTAACAAAAACATCGTATTTCGTGTTTTCAGAGCGCTATCTGCAGTTATATGAAATTTGAAATAAGTCAATATTACCACATTCTGAGCAGTTTCAAAGTATCGCAAATCACATAAATCCATCCAATTCAACATAATACGCATAAATTCGTCCTCAAAGGCACAAAATTTTGCGTTTCCAGCGAGTTATCAGCGTTTTTTCTGAGTCTCGTTGAGAAATTTTTGATTTTGTAAATCTGCTCAGAAGCAAGACTTTGCTTCAAAAATGCGTTATATGGCAGAATCCAGCATCAAATATATAATATTTTGTGTTTTTAGAGTGCTATTTGCAGTTTTACAAACTTTGGAATAAGTCGGAATCACGCTTTTCCGCGCAGATTTTCACAATCAAAAAGTCCATATTCCTATCCAAGACCTTATAATATGTTCGAATCTATCGACAAAAACATCGTGTCTCGTGTTTTCAGAGCGCTATCTGCAGTTATATGAAGTTTGAAATAAGTCAAAATTACCATATTCTGCAGCAGTTTCAATGTATCGCAAATCACATGAATCTATCCAATACAACATAATACGATGAATCCGTCCTCAAATGCACCAAATTCTGCGTTTCCAGCGAGTTATCAGCGTTTTTTCTTGAGTCTCGTTGAGGAATCATTGATTCAGTAAATCTGCTCAGAAGCAAGATTTTGCTTCAAAAATGCGTTATATGGTAGAATCTAGCACCAGATACATCATATTTCGTGTTTTAAGAGTGCTCCTTTGCAGTTTTACAAACTTTGGAATAAGTTGGAATCACGCTTTTCGCGCAGATTTTCACGATCAAAAAGTTCATACTCCTATCCAGGACCTCATAATATGTATGAATCCATCGACAGAAATATCGTATCTCGTGTTTTCAGCGCGCTATCTGCATTATATGAAGTTTGAGATAAGTCAAAATTACCACATTCTGAGCAGTTTCAAAGTATCGCGAATCACATAAATCTATTCAATACAACATTATACGCATGAATCCGTCCTCAAATGCACAAAATTTTGCGTTTTAAGCGAGTTATCAGCGTTTTCTCTGAGTCTCGTTGCGAAATTTTTGATTCTGTTAATCTGCTCAAAAGCAAGATTTTGCTTCAAAAATGCGTTATATGGTAGAATCCAGCACCAGATACATAATATTTCGTGTTTTTAGGGTGCTCTTTGCAGTTTTACAAACTTTGGAATAAGTCAAAATCACGCTTTTCCGCGCAGATTTTCACAAACAAAAAGTTCATATTCCTATCCAGGACCTCATAATATGTATGAATCTATCGACAAAAACATCGTATCTCGTGTTTTCAGAGCGCTATCTGCAGTTATATGAAGTTTGAAATAAGTCAAAATTACCACATTCTGAGCAGTTTCAAAGTATCGCTAATCACATGAATCTATCCAATTCAACATGATACGCATAAATCCGTCCTCAAATGCACAAGATTTTGCGTTTCCAGCGAGTTATCAGCGTTTTTTCTGAGGCTCGTTGAGAGATTTTTGACTCTGTAAATCTGCTTAGAAGCAAGATTCTGCTTCAAGAATGCGTTATATGGTAGAATCCAGCCACAAATACATCATATTCCTTGTTTTTAGAGTGCTATTTGCAGTTATATGAAGTTTGAAATAAGTCAAAATTACCATATTCTGGGCCCTGATTTTGTAACTAGAAAGCAATACTGAATACATTTTCGTTACCTAGTGCCATCTTAATTCGGCCATTTTCTGCTATTCTTGATTGAATAGGCCTATTCAACTGGGCGGGACCAGACGAATACGTAATTGGCAAAGTGAATATAGTTGATGTTCAGTAACGTTGAGTTGATTCGAGTTTTAATTCAAATTTTGTTCCTGAGAGTTTATAATTATTGTGTTACAAGAATTTCAAGATGTGAGTATTTGTTTATGATTCTATTAATCTGCATCAAAATTCATACGTTTTCATCTTCTTGTTGTCTTCTGATACGATATTACAAGTATTATTGTGATAGAGTGCAAATAAAAATAAGCTGTAAGAATGTAGAATAATAAACCTTCTATTACTTTATCCAGATGGCTTTTATAGCACTATGGTATTACCGGGAGCTCCGCAGGAGAGATATCTAATCGCGTATTGATAGGCAGAGGTTAAGAGATGCTATGGATCCTTTTGAACCAGAATCTAGCACCAGATACATCATATTTCGTGTTTTTAGGGTGCTATTTGCAGTTTTACAAACTTTGGAATAAGTCAAAATCACGCTTTTCCGCGCAGATTTTGACAATCAAAAAGTTCATATTACTATCCAGGACCTCATAATATGTATGAATCCATCGACAGAAATATCGTATCTCGTGTTTTCAGCGCGCTATCTGCATTTATATGAAGTTTGAGATAAGTCAAAATTACCACATTCTGAGCAGTTTCAAAGTATCGCGAATCACATAAATCTATTCAATACAACATTATACGCATGAATCCGTCCTCAAATGCACAAAATTTTGCGTTTCAAGCGAGTTATCAGCGTTTCTCTGAGTCTCGTTGCGAAATTTTTGATTCTGTTAATCTGCTCAAAAGCAAGATTTTGCTTCAAAAATGCGTTATATGGTAGAATCCAGCACCAGATACATAATATTTCGTGTTTTTAGGGTGCTCTTTGCAGTTTTACAAACTTTGGAATGAGTCAAAATCACGCTTTTCCGCGCAGATTTTCACAAACAAAAAGTTCATATTCCTATCCAGGACCTCATAATATGTATGAATCTATCGACAAAAACATCGTATCTCGTGTTTTCAGAGCGCTATCTGCAGTTATATGAAGTTTGAAATAAGTCAAAATTACCACATTCTGAGCAGTTTCAAAGTATCGCTAATCACATGAATCTATCCAATTCAACATGATACGCATAAATCCGTCCTCAAATGCACAAGATTTTGCGTTTCCAGCGAGTTATCAGCGTTTTTTCTGAGGCTCGTTGAGAGATTTTTGACTCTGTAAATCTGCTTAGAAGCAAGATTCTGCTTCAAGAATGCGTTATATGGTAGAATCCAGCCACAAATACATCATATTCCTTGTTTTTAGAGTGCTATTTGCAGTTATATGAAGTTTGAAATAAGTCAAAATTACCATATTCTGGGCCCTGATTTTGTAACTAGAAAGCAATACTGAATACATTTTCGTTACCTAGTGCCATCTTAATTCGGCCATTTTCTGCTATTCTTGATTGAATAGGCCTATTCAACTGGGCGGGACCAGACGAATACGTAATTGGCAAGGTGAATATAGTTGATGTTTAGTAACGTTGAGTTGATTCGAGTTTTAATTCAAATTTTGTTCCTGGAGAGTTTATAATTATTGTGTTACAAGAATTTCAAGATGTGAGTATTTGTTTATGATTCTATTAATCTACATCAAAATTCATACGTTTTCATCTTCTTGTTGTCTTCTGATACGATATTACAAGTATTATTGTGATAGAGTGCAAATAAGCTGTAAGAATGTAGAATAATAAACCTTCTATTACTTTATCCAGATGGCTTTTATAGCACTATGGTATTACCGGGAGCTCCGCAGGAGAGATATCCAATCGCGTATTGATAGGCAGAGGTTAAGAGATGCTATGGATCCTTTTGAACCAGAATCTAGCACCAGATACATCATATTTCGTGTTTTTAGGGTGCTATTTGCAGTTTTACAAACTTTGGAATAAGTCAAAATCACGCTTCTCCGCGCAGATTTTGACAATCAAAAAGTTCATATTACTATCCAGGACCTCATAATATGTATGAATCTATCGAGAAAAACATCGTATCCCGTGTTTTCAGAGCGCTATCTGCAGTTATATGAAGTTTGAAATAAGTCAAAATTACCACATTCTGAGCAGTTTCAAAGTATCGCAAATCACACGAATCTATCCAATTCAACACGATACGCATAAATCCGTCCTCAAATGCACAAGATTTTGCGTTTCCAGCAAGTTATCAGCGTTTTTTCTGAGTCTCGTTGAGAAATTTTTGATACTGTAAATCTGCTCAGAAGCAGAATTTTGCTTCAAAATTGGGTTATATGGCAGAATTCAGCATCAAAAATATCATATTTCGTGTTTTTTAGAGTGCAATTTGCAGTTTTACAAACTTTGGAATATATCTAAATCACGCTTTTCCGCGCAGATTGTCACAATCAGAAAGTTTCATATTCCTATTCAGGACCCCATAATATGTATGATGAATCTTTAGACAAAAACATCGTATCTCGTGTTTTCAAAGCGCCATCTGCAGTAATATGGAGTTTGAAATGAGTCAAAATTACCATAATCTGAGCAGTTGCAAAGTATCGCAAATCACATGAATCTATCCAATACAATCTGATACGCATGAATCCGTACTCAAATGCACAAAATTTTGCGTTTCCAGCGAGTTATCAGCGTTTTTTTTAAGTCTCGTTGAGAAATATTTGATTCTGTAAATCTCCTCAGAAGCAAGATTTTGCTTCAAAAATGCGTTATATGGTAGAATCTTGCACCAGATACATCATATTTCGTGTTTTTAGAGTGCTATTTGCAGTTTTACAAACATTGGAATAAGTCGAAATTACGCTTTTCCGCGCAGAGTTTCACAATCAAAAAGTTCATATTTCCTATTCAAGACCTCATAATATGTATGAATCTATTAACAAAAACATCGTATCTCGTGTTTTCAGAGCGCTATCTGCAGTTATATGAAGTTGGAAATAAGTCAATATTACCACATTCTGAGCAGTTTCAAAGTATCGCAAATCACATAAATCTATCCAATTCAACATAATACGCATGAATTCGTCCTCAGAGGCACAAAATTTTGCGTTTCCAGCGAGTTATCAGCGTTTTTTCTGAGTCTCGTTGAGAAATTTTAATTTTGTAAATCTGCTCAGAAGCAAGACTTTGCCTTAAAAATGCGTTATATGGCAGAATCCAGCATCAAATATATCATATTTTGTGTTTTTAGAGTGCTACTTGCAGTTTCACAAACTTTGGAATAAGTCAGAATCACGCTTTTCCGCGCAGAATTTTCACAATCAAAAAGTCCATATTCCTATTCAAGACCTTATAATATGTTCGAATCTATCGACAAAAACATCGTGTCTCGTGTTTTCAGAGCGCTATCTGCAGTTATATGAAGTTTGAAATGAGTCAAAATTACCATATTCTGGAGCAGTTTCAATGTATCGCAAATCACATGCATCTATCCAATACAACATAATACGCATGAATCCGTCCTCAAATGCTCCAAATTCTGCGTTTTCCAGCGAGTTATCAGCGTTTTTTCTTAAGTCTCGTTGAGGAATCATTGATTCAGTGAATATGCTCAGAAGCAAGATTTTGCTTCAAAAATGCGTTATATGGTAGAATCTAGCACCAGATACATCATATTTCGTGTTTTAAGAGTGCTCTTTGCAGTTTTACAAACTTTGGAATAAGTTGGAATCACGCTTTTCGCGCAGATTTTCACGATCAAAAAGTTCATACTCCTATCCAGGACCTCATAATATGTATGAATCCATCGACAGAAACATCGTATCTCGTGTTTTCAGCGCGCTATCTGCATTTATATGAAGTTTGAGATAGGTCAAAATTATCACATTCTGAGCAGTTTCAAAGTATCGCAAATCACATAAATCTATCCAATACAACACTATACGCATGAATCCGTCCTCAAATGCACAAAATTTTGCGTTTCCAGCGAGTTATCAGCGTTTTTTCTAAGTCTTGTTGAGAAATTATTGATTCTGTAAATCTGCTCAGAAGCAAGATTTTGCTTCAAGAATGCGATATATGGTAGAATCTAGCACCAGATACATCATATTTCGTGTTTTTAGGGTGCTCTTTGCAGTTTTATAAACTTTGGAATAAGTTGGAATCACGCTTTTTGCGCAGATTTTCACAATCAAAAATTTCATATTCCTATTCAGGACCTCATAATATGTATGAATCTATCGACAAAAACATCGTATCTTTGTTTTCAGAGCGCTATCTGCATTTATATAGTTTGAGATAGGTCAAAATTACCACATTCTGAGCAGTTTCAAAGTATCGCAAATCACATAAATCTATCCAATACAACATAATGCGCATGAATCCGTCCTCAAATACACTAGGTTTTGCGTTTCCAGCGAGTTATCAGCGTTTTTTCTGAGTCTCGTTGATGAATTTTTGATTCTGTAAATCTGCTCAGAAGCAAGATTCTGCTTCAAAAATGCGTTATATGGCAGAATCTAGAACTAAATACATCATATTTCGTGCTTTTAGAGTGCTATTTGCAGTTTTACAAACTTTGGAATAAGTCGGAATCATGCTTTTCCGCGCAGATATTCACAATCAAAAAGTTCATATCTCTATCCAGGACCTCATATGTATGAATCAATCGACAAAAACATCGTATCTCGTGTTTTCAGAGCGCTATCTGCAGTTGAGTCAAAATTACCACATTCTGAGCAGTTTCAAAGTATCTCAAATCACATAAATCTATCCAATACATTATGATACGCATGAATCCCTCCTCGAATGCACAAAATTTTGCGTTTCCAGCAAGTTGTTAGCGTTTTTTCCGAGTCTCGTTGAGAAATTTTTGATTCTGTAAATCTGCTTAGAAGCAAGATTTTGCTCCAAAAATGCGTTATATGGCAGAATCTAGCTCCAGATACATCATATTTCGTGTTTTTAGAGTGCTCTTTGCAGTTTTACAAACTTTGGAATGAGTTGAAATCACGCTTTTGGCGCAGATTTTCACAATCAAAAAGTTCATATTCTTATCCAGGACCTTATAATATGTATGAATCTATCGACAAAAACATCGTATCTTGTGTTTTCAGAGCGCTAGTCATATTATGTTTGAAATAAGTCAAAATTACCACATTCTGGGCAGTTTCAAAGTATCGCAAATCACAATAATCAATCCAATACAACATAATACGCATGAATCCGTCCTCAAATGCACAAAATTTTCCGATTCCAGCGAGATATCAGCATGTTTTGTGAGTCTCGTTGAGAAATTTTTGATTCTGAAAATCTGCTCAAAGCAGAATTTTGCTTCAAAAATGCGTTATATGGCAGAATCTAGCACTAAATACATCATATTCCGTGTTTTTGGAGTGCTATTTGCAGTTTTAACAAACTTTGGAATCAGTCGGAATCACGCTTTTCCGCGCAGATTTCCACAATCAAAAAGTTCATATTCCTTTCCAGGACCTCATAATATGTATGAATCTATCGACAAAAACATCGTATCTCGTGTTTTCAGAGCCGCTATCTGCATTTATATGGAGTTTGAAATAAGTGAAAATTACCACATTCTCAGCAGTTTCAAAGTTTCGCAAATCACATAAATCTATCCAATACAACCTAATACGAATGAATCCGTACTCAAATGCACAAAATTTCGCGTTTCCAGCAAGTGATCAGCGTTTTTTCTGAGTCTCGTTGAGAAATTTTTGATTCTGTAAATCTGCTCAGAAGCAAGATTCTGCTTCAAAAAATGTGTTATATGGCAGAATCTAGCACTGAATACATTATATTTAATGTTTTTAGAGTGCTATTTGCAGTTTCCAAACTTTGGAATAAGTCTGAATCATGCTTTTCCGCGCAGATTTTCACAATCAAAAAGTTCATATTCCTATTCAAGACCTCATAATATGTAAATATCTATCGACAAAACATCGTATCTCGTATTTTCAGGGCGCTATCTTCAGTTATATGAAGTTTGAAATAAGTCAAAATTACCACATTCTGAGCAGTTTCAAAGTATCGCAAATCACATAAATCTATCCAATACAACATAATGCGCATGAATCCGTCCTCAAATATACAAGGTTTTGCGTTTCCAGCAAGTTATCAGCGTTTTTCCTGAGTCTCGTTGATGAATTTTTGATTCTGTAAATCTGCTCAGAAGCAAGATTCTGCTTCAAAAATGCGTTATATGGCAGAATCTAGCACTAAATACATCATATTTCGTGCTTTTAGAGTGCTATTTGCAGTTTTACAAACTTTGGAATAAGTCGGAATCATGCTTTTCCGCGCAGATATTCACAATCAAAAAGTTCATATCTCTATCCAGGACCTCATATGTATGAATCAATCGACAAAAACATCGTATCTCATGTTTTCAGAGCGCTATCTGCAGTTGAGTCCAAATTACCACATTCTGAGCAGTTTCAAAGTATCTCAAATCACATAAATCTATCCAATACATTATGATACGCTTGAATCCCTCCTCGAATGCACAAAATCTTGCGTTCTCAGCGAGTTATCAGCGATTTTTCTGAGTCTCGTTGAGAAAATTTGAATTTTTAAATCTGCTCAGAAGCAAGATTCGGCTTCAAAAATGCGTTATATGGCAAAATCTAGCACTAAATACATCATATTCAGTGTTTTTAGAGTGCTATTTGCAGTTCTACAAACTTTGGAATAAGTCGGGATCATGCTTTTCCGCGCAGATTTTCACAATCAAAGAGGTCATATTCCTATTCAAGACCTCATAATATGTTTGAATCTATCGACAAGAACATCGTGTTTCGTGTTTTCAGAGCGCTATCTGCAGTTATATGAAGTTTGAAATAGGTCAAAATTACCATATTCTGAGCAGTTCCAATGTATCGCAAATCACATTAATCTATCCAATACAACATAATACGCATTAATCCGTCCTCGAATGCACTAAATTCTGCGTTCCCAGCGAGTTATTAGCGTTTTTTCTGAGTCTCGTTGAGAAATCATTGATTCAGTAAATCTGCTCAGAAGCAAGATTTTGCTACAAAAATGCGTTATGTGGTAGAATCTAGCACCAGATACATCATATTTCGTGTTTTTAGGGTGCTCTTTGCAGTTTTACAAACTTTGAAATAAGTCGGAATCATGCTTTTCCGCGCAGATTTTCACAATTAAAAAGTTCATATTTCTATTCAGGACCTCATAATATGTATGAATCTTTCGACAAAAACATCGTATCACGTGTTTTCAGAGCGCTATCTGCAGTTATATGTAGTTTGAAATAAGTCAAAATTACCACATTCTGATCAGTTTCAAAGTATCGCAAATCACATAAATCTATCCAATACAACATAATATGCATGAATCCGTCCTCGAATGCACAAAATTTTGCGTTCCCAGCGAGTTATCAGCGTTTTTTCTGAGTCTCGTTGAAAAATTTCTGAATCTGTAAATCTGCTCAGAAGCAAGATTTTGCTCCAAAAATGCGTTATATGGCAGAATCAAGCATCATATACATCATATTTCGTGTTTTTAGAGTGCTATTTGCAGTTTTACAAACTTTGGAATAAGTCGGAATCACGCTTTTCCGCGCAGATTTTCACAATCGAAAAATTCATATTTCTATACAGGTCCTCATAATATGTATGAATGTATCGACAGGAACATCGTATCTCGTGTTTTCAGAGCGCTCTCTGCTGTTATATGAAGTTAGGAATAAGTCAAAACCACCACATTCTGAGCAGATTCAAAGTATCGCAAATCACATAAGTCTATTCAATACAACATAATACGCATGAATCCGTATTCAAATACATGAAATTGCGCGTTTCCAGCGAGTTATCAGCGTTTCTTCTGAGTCTCGTTGAGAGATTTTTGATTCTTCATATCTACTCAGAAGCAAGATTATAGTTCAAAAATGCGTTATATGGCTGAATCTAGCATAAAATACATCATATTTCATGTTTTTAGAGTGCCATTTGCAGTTTTACAATTTTTGGAATGCGTCGAGATCACGCTTTTCCGCGCAGATTTTTACAATCAAAAAGTTCATATTCCTCTCCAGGACCTCATAATATGTATGAATCTATCGACAAAAACATCGTATCTCGTGTTCTCAGAGCGCTTTCTGCAGTTACATGAAGTTTGAAATAAGTCAAAATTACCACATTCTGAGCAGTTTCAAAGTATCGCAAATCACATAAATCTATCCAATACAACATAATACGCATGAACCCGTCCTCAAATGCACAAAATTTTGCGTTTACAGCGAGTTATCAGCGTTTTTTTCTGAGTCTCGTTGAGAAATTCTTGATTCTGTAAATCTGCTCAGAAGCAAGAATTTGCTTCAAAAATGCGTTATATGGCAGAATCCAGCATCAAATACATCATATTTTGTGTTTTTTAGAGTGCTATTTGCAGTTTTACAAACTTAGGAATAAGTCGAAATCACGCCTCTTCGCGCAGATTTTCACAATCAAAGAGGTCATATTCCTATTCAAGACCTCATATTATGTTTGAATCTATCGACAAGAACATCGTGTTTCGTGTTTTCAGAGCGCTATCTGCAGTTATATGAAGTTTGAAATAGGTCAAAATTACCATATTCTGAGCAGTTCCAATGTATCGCAAATCACATTAATCTATCCAATACAACATAATACGCATTAATCCGTCCTCAAATGCACCAAATTCTGCGTTCTCAGCGAGTTATTAGCGTTTTTTCTGAGTCTCGTTGAGAAAAAATTGATTCAGTAAATCTGCTCAGAAGCAAGATTTTGCTACAAAAATGCGTTATATGGTAGAATCTAGCACCAGATACATCATATTTCGTGTTTTTTAGGGTGCTCTTTGCAGTTTTACAAACTTTGGAATGAGTTGAAATCACGCTTTTGGCGCAGATTTTCACAATCAAAAAGTTCATATTTCTATCCAGGACCTTATAATGTGTATGAATCTATCGACAAAAACATCGTATCTCGTGTTCTCAGAGCGCTATCTGCAGTTATATGATGTTTGAAATAAGTCAAAATTACTACATTCTGGGCAGTTTCAAATGTATCGCAAATCACATAAATCTATCCAATACAACATAATACGCATGAATCCGTCCTTAAATGCACTAAATTTTGCGTTTCCAGCGAATATCAGCATTTTTTGTGAGTCTCGTTGAGAAATTTTTGATTCTGTGAATCTGCTCAGGAGCAAGATTTTGCTTCAAAAATGCGTTATATGGCAGAATCAAGCATCAAATACATCATACTTCGTGTTTTCAGAGTGCTATTTGCAGTTTCACAAACTTTGGAATAAGTCGAAATTACGCTTTGCCGCGCAGATTTTTACAATCAAAAAGTTCATATTCCTATTAAAACCCTTCTAATATGTATGAATCTATCGACAAGAACATCGTATCTTGTGTTTTCAAAGCGCTGTCTGCAGTTATATGAAGTTTGAAATAAGTCAAAATTACCACATTCTGAGCGGTTTCAAAGTATCGCAGATCACATAAATCTATCCAATAGAACATAATACGCATGAATCCGTCCTCAAATGCACAAAATTTTGCGTTTCCAGCGAGTTATTAGCGTTATTTCTGAGTCTCGTTGAAAAATTTTTGATCCTGTAAATCGGCTCAGAAGCAAGATTTTGCTTCAAAAATGCGTTATATGGCAGAATCTAGCACCAAATACATCATATTTCGAGTTTTCAGAGTGCTATTTGCAGTTTTACAAACTTTGGAATAAGTCTGAATCATGCTTTTCCGCGCAGATTTTCACAATCAAAAAGTTCATATTCCTTTTCAAGACCTTATAATATGTAGATATCTATCGACAAAACATCGTATCACGTGTTTTCAGATCGCTATCTGCAGTTATATGAAGTTTGAAATAAGTCAAAATTACCACATTCTGAGCAGTTTCAAAGTATCGCAAATCACATGAATCTATCCAATACAACATAATACGTATGAATCCGTCCTCAAATGCACAAAATTTTGCGTTTCCAGCGAGTAATCAGCGTTTTTTTCTGAGTCTCGTTGAGGAATTTTTGATTCTGTAAATCTCCTCAGGAGCAAGATTTTGCTTTAAAAATGCGTTGTATGGCAGAATCAAGCATCAAATACATCATATTTCGTGTTTTTAGAGTGCTATTTGCAGTTTCACAAACTCTGGAATAAGTCGAAATCACGCTTTTCCGCGCATATTTTCACAATCAAAAAGTTCATATTCCTATTCAGGACCTCATAATATGTATGAATCTATCGACAAAAACATCGTATCTAGTGTTTTCAGAGCGCTATCTGCAGTTATATGGAGTTTGAAATAAGTCAAAATTACCATATTCTGAGCTGTTTCAAAGTATCGCAAATTACATAAATCTATCCAATACGACATAATACGCATGAATTCGTTCTCAAATGCACAAAATTTGGCGTTTCTAGCAAGTTATCAGCATTTTTTCTGAGTCTCGTTGAGAAATTTTTGATTCTGTAAATCTGCTCAGGAGCAACATTTTGCTCCAAAAATGCGTTATATGGCAGAATCAAGCATGAAAAACATCATATTTCGTGTTTTTAGAGTGCTATTTGCAGTTTTACAAACTTTGGAATAAGTCGAAATCACGCTTTTCCGCGCAGATTTTCACAATCAAAAAGTTCATATTCCTATTCAGGACCTCATAATATGTAGGGATCTATCGACAAAACATCGTATCACGTGTTTTCAGAGCGCTATCTGCAGTTATATGAAGTTTGAAATAAGTCAAAATTACCACATTCTGAGCAGTTTCAAAGTATCACAAATTACATGAATCTATCCAATACAACATAATACGTATGAATCCGTCCTCAAATGCACAAAATTTTGCGTTTACAGCGAGTTATCAGCGTTTTTTCTGAGTCTCGTTGAGAAATTTTTGATTCTGTAAATCTGCTCAGAAGCAAGATTTTGCTTCAAAAATGCGTTATATGGCAGAATCAAGCATGAAATACATCATATTCCGTGTTTTTAGAGTGCTATTTGCAGTTTTACAAACTTTGGGATAAGTCGAAATCACGCTTTTTCGCG
>CAXDIG010000236.1:0-113271 GCA_963989225.1 Dromius quadrimaculatus | reverse complement strand
GATTCATAGATATTGTGAGGTCCTGGATGGGAATATGAACTTTTTGATTGTGAAAATCTGCGCGGAAAAGCGTGATCTTGACTTATTCCAGAGTTTGTAAAACTGCAAATAGCACTCTAAAAACACAAAATATGATGTATTTGGTGCTAGATTCTGCCATATAACGCATTTTTGAAGCAAAATCGTGCTTCTGAGCAGATTTACAGAATCAAAAATTTCTCAACGAGACAGAAAAACCGCTGATAACTCGCTACAAACTCAAAGTTTTGTGCATTTGAGAACGGATTCATGTGTATTATGCTGTATTGGATAGATTTATGTATTTTGCGATACTTTGAAACTGCTCAGAATGTTATAATTTTGACTTATTTCAAACTTCATATAACTGCAGATAGCGCTCTGAAAACACGAGATACGATGATTTTGTCGATAGATCCATGCATATTATGAGGTCCTGGAAGGGAATATGAACTTTTTGATTGTGAAAATCTGCGCGGAAAAGCGTGATCCTGACTTATTCCAGAGTTTGTAAAACTGCATATAGTACTCAAAAAACACGAAATATGATGTATTTGGTGCTTGATTCTGCCATGTAACGCATTTTTAGAGCAAAATCTTGCTTTTGAGCAGATTCACAGAATCAAAAATTTCTCAACGAGACAGAAAAAAACGCTGATTACTCGCTGGAAACGCAAAATTTTCTGCGTTTGAGGACGGATTCATGCGTTTTATATTGTAATGGATAGATTTATGTGATTTGCGATACTTTGAAACCGCTGAGAATGTGGTAATTTTGACTTATTTCAAACTTCATATAACTGCAGATAGCGCTCTGAAAACACGAGATACGATGTTTTTGTCGATGGATTCATACATATTGTGAGGTCCTGGATAGGAATATGAACTTTTTGATTGTGAAAATCTTCGCGGAAAAGCGTGATCTCGACTTATTTCAAAGTTTGTAGAACTGCAGAGAGCACTCTACAAACACGATATATGATGTATTTGGTGCTAGATACTGCCATATAACGCAGTTTTGGAGCTAAATCTTGCTTCTGAGCTGATGTACAGAACCAAAAATCTCTCAACGAGACTCAGGAAAAACGCTGATAACTCGCTGGAAACGAACAATTTTGTGCATTGGAGGACGTTTTCATGCATATTATGTTGTATTGGATAGATTCATGAGATTCGCGATACTTTGAAACTGCTCAGAGTGAGGTAATTTTGACTCATTTCAAACTCCATATAACTGCAGTTAGCGCTCTGAAAAACACGAGATACGATGTTTTTGTCGATGGATTCATACATATTGTGAGGTCCTGGAGAGGAATATGAACCTTTTGATTGTGAAAATCTGCGCGGAAAAGCGTGATCTCGACTTATTCCAAAGTTTGTAAAACTGCAAATAGCACTCTAGAAACACGAAATATGATGTATTTGATGCTAGATTTTGCCATGTAACACATTTTTGAAGCAAAATCTTGTTTCTAAGCAGATTTACAGGATCAAAAATTTCTCAACGAGACTCAGAAAAAACGCTGAAAACTCGCTGGAAACGCAAATTTTTTTGCGTTTGAGGACGGATTCATGCGTATTATGTTGTTTTGGATAGATTTATGTGATTTGCGATACTTTGAAACTGCTCAGAATGTGGTAATTTTGACTTATTCCAAACTGCAGATAGCGCTCTGGAAACACGAGATACGATGTTTTTGTCGATGGATTCATACATATTATGAGGTCCTGGATGGGAATATGAACTTTTCTATTGTGATAATCTGCGCGGAAAAGCGTGATCTCGACTTATTCCAAAGTTTGTAAAACTGCAAATAGCATTCTGAAAACACAAAATATGATGTATTTGGTGCTAGATTCTGCCATATAACACATTTTTGAAGCAAATCTTCCTTCTGAGCAGATTTACAGAATCAAAAATTTCTCAACGAGACTCAGAAAAAACGCTGATAACTTGCTGGAAACGCAAAATTTTGTGCATTTGAGGACGGCTTGATGCGTAATATTTTGTATTGGATAGATTTATGTGATTTGCGATACTTTGAAACTGCTCAGAATGTGGTAATTTTGACTTATTTCAAACTTTATATAACTGCAGATAGCGCTCTGAAAACACGAGGTACGATGTTTTTGTCGATAGATTCAGACATATTATGAAGTCCTGGATAGGAATATAAACTTTTCGATTGTGAAAATCTGCGCGGAAAAGCCTTATCTCGACTTATTCCAAAGTTTGTAAAACTGCAGAGAGCACTCTACAAACACGAAATATGATGTACTTGGGGCTAGATTCTGTCATATAACGCATTTTTGAAGCAAAATCTTGCTTCTGAGCAGATATACAGAATCAAAAATCTCTCAACAAGACTCAGGAAAAACGCTGATAACTCGCTGGAAACACAAAATTTTGTGCATTGGAGGACGTTTTTATGCATATTATGTTGTATTGGATAGATTTATGTGATTCGCGATACTTCGAAACTGCTCAGAATGTGGTAATTTTAACTTATTTTCAAACTCCATATTACTGCAGATAGCGCTTTGAAAACACGAGATACGATGTTTTTGTCGATGGATTCATACATATTGTAAGGTCCTGGATAGGAATATGAACCTTTTGATTGTGAAAATCTGCGCGGGAAAGCGTGATCTCGACTTATTCCAAAGTTTGTAAAATTGCAAATAGCACTCTAAAAACACGAAATATGATGTATTTGATGCTAGATTCTGCCATATAACACATTTTTGAAGCAAAATCTTACTCCTGAGCAGATTCACAGAATCAAAAATTTCTCAACGAGACTCAGAAAGAACGCTATTAACTCGCTGGAAACGCAAAATTTTGTGCATTTGAGGACGGATTCATGCGCATTATGTTGTATTGGATAGATTTATGTGATTTGCGATACTTTGAAACTGCTCAGAATGTGGTAATTTTGACTTATCTCAAACTTCATATAACTGAAGATAGCGCCCTGAAAATACGAGATACGATATTTTTGTCGATAGATTCATAGATATTATGAGGTCCTGGATAGGAATATGAACTTTTTGATTGTGAAAAATCTGCGCGGAAAAGCGTGATCCCGACTTATTCCAAAGTTTGTAAAACTGCGAATAGCACTCTAAAAACACAAAATATGATATATCTGATGCTTGATTCCACCATATAACTCATTTTTGGAGCAAAATCTTGCTCCTGAGCAGATTTACAGAATCAAAAATTTCTCAACGAGACTCAGAGAAAACGCTGATAACTCGCTGGAAACGCAAAATTTTGTGCACTTGAGAACGAATCCATGCGTATTATGTCGTATTGGATAGATTTATGTAATTTGCGATACTTTGAAACTGCTCAGAATATGGTAATTTTGACTTATTTCAAACTTCATATAACTGCAGATAGCGCTCTGAAAACACAAAATACGATGTTTTTGTCGATAGATTCATACATATTATGAGGTCCTGAATAGGAATATGAACTTTTTGATTGTGAAAATATGCGCGGAAAAGCGTGATTTCGACTTATTAGAAAGTTTGTAAAACTGCAAATAGCACTCTCAAAACACGGAATATGATGTATTTGATGCTTGATTCTGCCATACAACGCATTTTTAAAGCAAAATCTTGCTACTGAGCAGATTTACAGAATCAAAAATTTCTCAACGAGACTCAGAAAAAACGCTGATAACTCGCTGGAAACGCAAAATTTTGTGCATTTGAGGACGGATTCATACGTATTATGTTGTATTGGATAGATTTATGTGATTTGCGAAACTTTGAAACTGCTGAGAATGTGGTAATTTTGACCTATTTTAAACTTCATATAAATGCAGATAGCGCTCTGAAAACACGAAATATGATGTATTTGGTGCTAGATTCTCCCATATAACGCATTTTTGGAGCAAAATCTTGCTTCTGAGCAGATTTACAAAATCAAAAATTTCTCAACGAGACTCAGAAAAAAACGCTGATAACTCGCTGGAAACGCGCAATTTTGTGCATTTAAGGACGGGTTCATGCTTATTATATTGTATTGGATAGATTCAAGTGATTTGCGATACTAAGAGACTGCTCAGAATGTGGTAATTTTGACTTATTTCAAACTTCATATTACTGCAGATAGCGCTCTGAAAACACTAGATACGATGTTTTTGTCGATAGATTCATACATACTATGAGGTCCTGGATAGGAATATGAACTCTTTGATTGTGAAAATCTGCGCGGAAAAGCGTGATCTCGACTTATTCCTAAGTTTGTAAAACTGCAAATAGCACACTCGAAACACGAAATATGATGTATTTGGTGCTAGATTCTGCCATATAACGCATTTTTGAAGCAAAATCTTGCTTTTGAGCAGATTTACAGAATCAAAAATTTCTCAAGGACACTCGGAAAAAACACTAATAACTCGCTGGAAACGCTAAATTTTGTGCATTTGAGGACGGATTCATGCGTATTATGTTGTATTGGATAGATTTATGTGATTTGCGATACTTTGAAACTGCTCAGAATGTGGTAATTCCGACCTATCTCGAACTTCATATTACTGCAGATAGCGCCCTGGAAACACGAGATACGATGTTTTTGTCGATAGATTTATACATAATTATGAAGTCCTGGATGGGAGTATGAACTTCCTGGATGTGAAAATCCGCCCGGGAAAGCGTGATCTCGACTTATTCCAATGTTTGTAAGACTGCAAATAGCACTCTAAAAACACAAAATATGATGTATTTGGTACTAGATTCTGCCATATAACGCATTTTTGAAGCAAAATTTACAGAATCAAAAATTTCTCAACGAGACTCAGAAAAAACGCTGATAACTTGCTGGAAACGCAAAATTTTGTGCATTCGAGGACGGATTCATGCGTATTATGTTGTATTGGATAGATTTATGTGATTTGCGATACTTTGAAACTGCTCAGGATGTGGTAATTTTGACTTATTTCAAACTCCATATAACTGCATATAGCGCTCTGAAAACACGAGATACGATGTTTCTCTCGATAGATTCATACATATTATGAGGTCCTGGATAGGAATATGAACTTTTTGAATGTGAAAATCTGCAAGAAAAGCGTGATTTCGACTTATTTCAAAGTTTGTAAAACTGCAAATAGCACTCTAATAACTCGAAATATGATGTATTTGGTGCTAGATTCTGCCATATAACGCATTTTTCAAGCAAAATCTTGCTTCTGAGCAGATTTACAGAATCAAAATTTCTCAACGAGACTCAGAAATAACGCTGGTAACTCGCGGGAAACGCAAAATTTTGTGCATTTGAGGACGGATTCATGCGTATTATGTTCTATTGGACAGATTTATGTGATTTGCGATACATTGAAACTGCTCAGAATGTGGAAATTTTGACTTATTTCAAACTTCATATAACTGCAGACAGCGCTCTGAAAACACGAGATACGATGTTTTTGTCGATATATTCATACATATTATGAGGTCTGGATAGGAATATGAACTTTTTGATTGTGAAAATCTGCGCGGAAAAGCGTGATCTTGACGCATTCCAAAGTTTGTGAAACTGCAAATAGCACTCTGAAAACATGAAATATGATGTATTTCATACTAGATTCAGCCATATAACGCATTTTTGGAGCAAATCTTGCTCCTGAGCAGATTTACAGAATCAAAAATTTCTCAACGAGACTCAGGAAAAATGCTGATAACTCGCTGGAAACGCAAAATTTTGTGCATCTGAGGACGGATTCATACGTATTATGTTGTATTGGATAGATTCATGTAATTTGTGATACTTTGAAACTGCTCAGAATGTGGTAATTTTGACTTATTTCAAACTTCATATAACTGCAGATAGCGCTCTGAAAACACGTGATACGATGTTTTGTCGATAGATTCATACATATTATGAGGTCTTGGATAGGAATATGAACTTTTTGATTGTGAAAATCTGCGCGGAAAAGCATGATTCCGACTTATTCCAAAGTTTGTAAAACTACAAATAGCTCTCTAAAACCACGAAATATGATTTATTCAGTGCTAGATTCCGCAATATAACACATTTTTGAAGCAAAATCTTGCTTCTGAGCAGATTTACAGAATCAAAAATTTCTCAACGAGACTCAGAAAAAACGCTGATCACTCGCTGGAAACGCAAAATTTTGTGCATTTGAGGACGGATTCATGCGTATTATGTTGTATTGGCTAGATTTATGTGATTTGCGATACATTTGAAACTGCCCAGAATGTGGTAATTTTGACTTATTTCAAACATCATAATACTGCAGATAGCGCTCTGGAAACACGAGATACGATGTTTTTGTCGATAGATTCATACACATTATAAGGTCCTGGATAGAAATATGATTTTTTTGATTGTGAAAATCTGCGCCAAAAGCTTGATTTCAACTCATTCCAAAGTTTGTAAAACTGCAAAGAGCACTCTTAAAACACGAAATATGATGTATCTGGTGCAAGATTCTGCCATATAACGCATTTTTGAAGCAAAATCTTGCTTCTGAGCAGATTTACAGAATCAAAAATTTCTCAACGAGACTCAGAAGAAACGCTAGTAACTCGCTGGAAACGCAAAATTTTGTGCATTTGCGGACGGATTCATGCGTATTATGTTGTATTGGGTAGATCTATGTGATTTGCGATACTTTGAAACTGCTCAGAATGTGGTAATTTTGACCTATCTCAAACTTCATATAAATGCAGATAGCGCTCTGAAAACACGAGATACGATATTTTTGTCGATAGATTCATACATATTATAAGGTCCTGGAGAGGAATATGAACTTTTTGATTGTGGAAATCTGCGCGGAAAAGCGTGATCTCGACGCATTCCAAAAATTGAAAAACTGCAAATGGCACTCTAAAAACATGAAATATGATGTATTTCATGCTAGACTCAGCCATATAACGCATTTTTGAACTAAGATCTTGCTTTTGAGTAGATATAAAGGATCGAAAATTTCTCAATGAGACTCAGAAGAAACGCTGATAACTTGCTGGAAACGCGCAATTTCATGCATTTGAGTACGGATTCATGCGTACTATGTTGTATTGAATAGATTTATGTGATTTGCGATATTTTGAATCTGCTCAGAATGTGGTAGTTTGACTTATTTCAAACTTCATATAACAGCAGAGAGCGCTCTGGAAACACGAGATACGAAGTTTCTGTCGATACATTCATACATATTATGAGGACCTGTATAGAAATTTTTTTTGATTGTGAAAATCTGCGCGGAAAAGCGTGATTCCGACTTATTCCAAAGTTTGTAAAACTGCAAATAGCACTCTAAAAACACGAAATATAATGTATCTGATGCTTGATTCTGCCATATAACGCATTTTTTGAGCAAAATCTTGCTTCTGAGCAGATTTACAGATTCAGAAATTTTTCAACGAGACTCAAAAAAAAACGCTGATAACTCGCTGGGAACGCAAAATTTTGTGCATTCGAGGACGGATTTATGCGTATTATGTTGTATTGGATAAATTTATGTGATTGGCGATACTTTGAAACTGATCAGAATGTGGTAATTTTGACTTATTTCAAACTTCATATAACTGCAGATAGCGCTCTGAAAACACGTGATACGATGTTTTTGTCGGAAGATTCATACATATTATGAGGTCCTGAATAGAAATATGAACTTTTTGATTGTGAGAATCTGCGCGGAAAAGCATGATTCCGACTTATTCCAAAGTTTGTAAAACTGCAAATTGCACTCTAAAAACACTAAATATGATGTATTTAGTGCTAGATTCTGCCATAAAACGCATTTTTTAAGCAGAATCTTGCTTCTGAGCAGATTTAAAAATTTAAATTTTCTCAACTGGACTCAGAAAAATCACTGAAAACTCGCTGAGAACGCAAGATTTTGTGCAATTGAGAAGGGATTCATGCGTATCATAATGTATTGGATAGATTAATGTGTTTCTGAGATACTTTGAAACTGCTCAGAATGTGGTAATTTTGACTCATTTCAAACTTCATATAACTGCAGATAGCGCTCTGAAAACACAAGATACGATGTTTCTGTCGATTGATTCATACATATGAGGTCCTGGGTAGAAATATGAACTTTTGATTGTGAATATCTGCGCGGAAAAGCATGATTCCGACTTATTCCAAAGTTTGTAAAACTGCAAATAGCACTCTAAAAGCACGAAATATGATGTATTTAGTGCTAGATTCTGCCATATAACGCATTTTTGAAGCAGAATCTTGCTTCTGAGCAGATTTACAGAATCAAAAATTCATCAACAAGACTCAGAGAAAACGCTGATAACTCGCTGGAAACGCCAAATTTTGTGCATTTGAGAACGAATTCATGCGTATTATGTCGTATTGGATAGATTTATGTAATTTGCGATACTTTGAAACAGCTCAGAATATGGTAATTTTGACTTATTTCAAACTCCATATAACTGCAGATAGCGCTCTGAAAACACTAGATACGATGTTTTTGTCAATAGATTCATACATATTATGAGGTCCTGAATAGGAATATGAACTTTTTGATTGTGAAAATATGCGCGGAAAAGCGTGATTTCGACTTATTCCAAAGTTTGTAAAACTGCAAATAGCACTCTAAAAACACGAAATATGATGTATTTGATGCTTGATTCTGCCATACAACGCATTTTTAAAGCAAAATCTTGCTCCTGAGGAGATTTACAGAATCAAAAATTTCTCAACGAGACTCAGAAAAAACGCTGATTACTCGCTGGAAACGCAAAATTTTGTGCATTTGAGGACGGATTCATGCGTATTATGTTCTATTGGATAGATTTATGTGATCTGCGATACTTTGAAACCGCTCAGAATGTGGTAATTTTGACTTATTTCAAACTTCATATAACTGCAGACAGCGCTCTGAAAACACGAGATACGATGTTCTTGTCGATAGATTCATACATATTAGAAGGGTTTTAATAGGAATATGAACTTTTTGATTGTAAAAATCTGCGCGGCAAAGCGTAATTTCGACTTATTCCAAAGTTTGTGAAACTGCAAATAGCACTCTGAAAACACGAAATATGATGTATTTGATGCTTGATTCTGCCATATAACGCATTTTTGAAGCAAAATCTTGCTCCTGAGCAGATTCACAGAATCAAAAATTTCTCAACGAGACTCACAAAAAATGCTGATATTCGCTGGAAACGCAGAATTTAGTGCATTTAAGGACGGATTCATGCGTATTATGTTGTATTGGATAGATTTATGTGATTTGCGATACATTTGAAACTGCCCAGAATGTAGTAATTTTGACTTATTTCAATCATCATATAACTGCAAATAGCGCTCTGAGAACACGAGATACGATGTTTTTGTCGATAGATTCATACACATTATAAGGTCCTGGATAGAAATATGAACTTTTTGATTGTGAAAATCTGCGCCAAAAGCGTGATTTCAACTCATTCCAAAGTTTGTAAAACTGCAAAGAGCACTCTAAAAACACGAAATATGATGTATCTGGTGCTAGATTCTGCCATATAACGCATTTTTTGAGCAAAATCTTGCTTCTGAGCAGATTTACAGAATCAAAAATTTCTCAACGAGACTCAGAAAAAACGCTAATAACTCGCTGGAAACGCAAAATTCTGTGCATTCGAGGACGAATTCATGCGTATTATGTTGTATTGGATAGATCTATGTGATTTGCGATACTTTGAAACTGCTCAGAATGTAGTAATTTTGACCTATCTCAAACTTCAGATAAATGCAGATAGCGCTCTGAAAACACGAGATACGATGTTTTTGTCGATAGATTACTACATATTATGAGGTCCTGGATAGGAATATGAACTTTTTTATCGTGAGAATCTGCGCGAAAAGCGTGATTTCAACTTATTTCAAAGTTTGTAAAACTGCATAGAGCACCCTAAAAACACGAAATATGATGTATCTGGTGCTAGATTCTACCATATAACGCATTTTTGAAGCAAAATCTTGCTTCTGAGCAGATTTACTGAATCAATGATTTCTCAACGAGACTCAGAAAAAACGCTGATAACTCGCTGGGAACGCAGAATTTGGTGCATTTGAGGACGGATTAATGCGTATTATGTTGTATTGGATAGATTAATGTGATTTGCGATACATTGGAACTGCTCAGAATATGGTAATTTTGACCTATTTCAAACTTCATATAACTGCAGATAGCGCTCTGAAAACACGAAACACGATGTTCTTGTCGATAGATTTTAACATATTATGAGGTCTTGAATAGGAATATGACCTGTTTGATTGTGAGAATCTGCGCGAAGAGGCTTGATTTCGACTTATTCCTAAGTTTGTAAAACTGCAAATAGCACTCTAAAAACACAAAATATGATGTATTTGATGCTGGATTCTGCCATATAACGCATTTTTGAAGCAAATTCTTGCTTCTGAGCAGATTTACAGAATCAAGAATTTCTCAACGAGACTCAGAAAAAACGCTGATAACTTGCTGGAAACGCAAAATTTTGTGCATTTGAGGACGGATACATGCGTATCATGTTGTATTGGATAGATTCATTGATTTGCGATACTTTGAAACCGCTCAGAATGTGGTAATTTTTGACTTATTTCAAACTTCATGTAACTGCAGAAAGCGCTCTGAAAACACGAGATACGATGTTCTTGTTGATAGATTCATACATATTATGAGGTCCTGGAGAGGAATATGAACTTTTGATTGTAAAAATCTGCGCGGAAAAGCGTGATCTCGACGCATTCCAAAAATTGTAAAACTGCAAATGGCACTCTAAAAACATGAAATATGATGTATTTTATGCTAGATTCAGCCATATAACGCATTTTTGAACTATAATCTTGCTTCTGAGTAGATATAAAGAATCAAAAATCTCTCAACGAGACTCAGAAGAAACGCTGATAACTCGCTGGAAACGCGCAATTTCATGCATTTGAATACGGATTCATGCGTATTATGTTGTATTGAATAGACTTATGTGATTTGCGATACTTCAAATCTGCTCAGAATGTGGTAGTTTTGACTTATTCCAAACTTCATATAACAGCAGAGAGCGCTCTGAAAACACGAGATACGATGTTCCTGTCGATACATTCATACATATTATGAGGACCTGTATAGGAATATGAATTTTTCGATTGTGAAAATCTGCGCGGAAAAGCGTGATTCCGACTTATTCCAAAGTTTGTAAAACTGCAAATAGCACTCTAAAAACACGAAATATGATGTATATGATGCTTGATTCTGCCATATAACGCATTTTTGGAGCAAAATCTTGCTTCTGAGCAGATTTACAGATTCAGAAATTTTTCAACGAGACTCAGAAAAAACGCTGATAACTCGCTGGGAACGCAAAATTTTGTGCATTCGAGGACGGATTCATGCATATTATGTTGTATTGGATAGATTTATGTGATTTGCGATACTTTGAAACTGATCAGAATGTGGTAATTTTGACTTATTTCAAACTACATATAACTGCAGATAGCGCTCTGAAAACACGTGATACGATGTTTTTGTCGAAAGATTCATACATATTATGAGGTCCTGAATAGAAATATGAACTTTTTAATTGTGAAAATCTGCGCGGAAAAGCATGATTCCGACTTATTCCAAAGTTTGTAAAACTGCAAATAGCACTCTAAAAACACTGAATATGATGTATTTAGTGCTAGATTCTGCCATATAACGCATTTTTGAAGCAGAATCTTGCTTCTGAGCAGATTTAAAAATTTAAATTCTCTGAACGAGATTTGCTGATAACTCGCTGATGAACGCAAGATTTTGTGCATTCGAGGAGGGATTCATGCGTATCATAATGTATTGGATAGATTTATGTGATTTGAGATACTTTGAAACTGCTCAGAATGTGGTAATTTTGACTCAACTGCAGATAGCGCTCTGAAAACACGAGATACGATGTTTTTGTCGATTGATTCATACATATGAGGTCCTGGATAGAGATATGAACTTTTTGATTGTGAATATCTGCGCGGAAAAGCATGATTCCGACTTATTCCAAAGTTTGTAAAACTGCAAATAGCACTCTAAAAGCACGAAATATGATGTATTTAGTGCTAGATTCTGCCATATAACGCATTTTTGAAGCAGAATCTTGCTTCTGAGCAGATTTGCAGAATCAAAAATTCATCAATGAGACTCAGAAAAAACGCTGATAACTCAATGGAAACGCAGAACCTTGTGTATTTGAGGACGGATTCATGCGCATCATGTTGTATTGGATAGATTTATGTGATTTGCGATACTTTGAAACTGCTCAGAATGTGGTAATTTTGACTTATTTCAAACTTCATATAACTGAAGATAGCGCCCTGAAAATATGAGATAGGATGTTTTGTCGATAGATATCTACATATTATGAGGTCTTGAATAGGGATATGAACTTTTTGATTGTGAAAATCTGCGCGGAGAAGCATGATTCAGACTTATTCCAGAGTTTGTAAAACTGCAAATAGCACTCTAAAAACACGGAATATAGTGTATTCAGTGCTAGATTCTGCCATATAACACATTTTTGAAGCAGAATCTTGCTTCTGAGCAGATTTACAGAATCAAAAATTTCTCAACGAGACTCAGAAAAAACGCTGATAACTCGCTGGGCGAAATTTTGTGCATTAGAGTACGGATCAGGTTGTATTGGATAGATTTATGTGATTTGCGAAACTTTAAAACTGCTTGGAATGTGGTGATTTTTACTTATTTCAAACTCCATATAAATGCAGATAGCGCTCTGAAAACACGAGATACGATGTTTTTGTCGATAGATTCATACATATTATGAGGTCCTGGGAAGGAATATGAACTTTTTGATTGTGGAAATCTGCGCGGAAAAGCGTGATTCCGACTGATTCCAGAGTTTGTAAAACTGCAAATAGCACTCCAAAAACACGGAATATGATGTATTCAGTGCTAGATTCTGCCATATAACGCATTTTTGAAGCAAAATTTAGCTTTGAGCAGATTTACAGAATCAAAAATTTCTCAACGAGACTCACAAAACATGCTGATATCTCGCTGGAAACGGAAAATTTTGTGCATTTGAGGACGGATTCATGCGTATTATGTTGTATTGGATTGATTATTGGTGATTTGCGATACTTTGAAACTGCCCAGAATGTGGTAATTTTGACTTATTTCAAACATAATATGACTAGCGCTCTGAAAACACAAGATACGATGTTTTTGTCGATAGATTCATACATATTATGAGGTCCTGGATAGGAATATGAACTTTTTGATTGTGAAAATCTGCGCCAAAAGCGTGATTTCAACTCATTCCAAAGTTTGTAAAACTGCAAAGAGCACTCTAAAAACACGAAATATGATGTATTTGGAGCTAGATTCTGCCATATAACGCATTTTTGGAGCAAAATCTTGCTTCTGAGCAGATTTACAGAATCAAAAATTTCTCAACGAGACTCGGAAAAACGCTAATAACTCGCTGGAAACGCGAAATTTTGTGCATTCGAGTACGGATTCATGCGTATCAGGTTGTATTGGATAGATTTATGTGACTTGCGATACTTTGAAACTGCTGAGAATGTGGTAATTTTGACTTATTTCATACTTCATATAGATGCAGATAGCGCTCTGAAAACACGAGATACGATGTTTTTGTCGATAGATTTATTCATATTATGAGGTCCTGGATGGGAATATGAACTTTTTGATTGTGAAAATCTGCGCGGGAAAAGCGTGATTTCGAATTATTCAAAAGTTTGTTAATCTGCAAATAGCACTCTAAAAAACACGAGATATGATGTATTTGGTGCTAGATTCTGCCATATAACGCATTTTTGAAGCAGAATTTTGTGCTGTTGAAGACAGATCCATGCTTTTTATGTTGTATTGGATGGATTTATGTGATTTGCGATACTTTGAAACTGCTCAGAATGTGGTAATTTTGACTTCGTTCAAACTTCATATAAATGCAGATAACGCTCTAAAAACACGAGATACAATGTTTATGTCGATGGATTCATACATATTATTAGGTCTTGGATGGGAATATGAATTTTTTAAATCAAAAATCTGCGCGGAAAATCGTGATTTCGACTTATTCTAAAGTTTGTGAAAGTGCAAATAGCACTCTAAAAACACGAAATACGATGTATTTCGTGCTAGATTCTACCATATGACGCATTTTCGAAGCAAAATCTTGCTTTTGAGCAGATTTACAGAGTCAAAAATCTCTCAACGAGACTCAGAGAAAACGCTGATAACTCGCTGGAAACGCAAAATTTTGTGCATTTGAGGACGGATTCATGCGTATAGTGTTGTATTGGATTGATTATTGTGATTTGCGATACTTTGAAACTGCTCAGAATGTGATAATTTTGACTTATCTCAAACTTCATATAAATGCAGATAGCGCGCTGAAAACACGAGATACGATGTTTCTGTCGATGGATTCATACATATTATGAGGTCCTGGATAGGAGTATGAACTTTTTGATCGTGAAAATCTGCGCGGAAAGCGTGATTCCAACTTATTCTAAAGTTTGTAAAACTGCAAAGAGCACTCTTAAAACACAAAATATGATGTATCTGGTGCTAGATTCTACCATATAACGCATTTTTGAAGCAAAATCTTGCTTCTGAGCAGATTCACTGAATCAATGATTCCTCAACGAGACTCAAGAAAAAAACGCTGATAACTCGCTGGAAACGCAGAATTTGGTGCATTTGAGGATGGATTCATGCGTATTATGTTGTATTGGATAGATGCATGTGATTTGCGATACATTGAAACTGCTCCAGAATATGGTTATTTTGACTCATTTCAAACTTCATATAACTGCAGATAGCGCTCTGAAAACACGAGACACGATGTTTTTGTCGATAGATTCGAACATATTATAAGGTCTTGAATAGGAATATGGACTTTTCGATTGTGAAAATCTGCGCGGAAAAGCGTGATTCTGACTTATTCCAAAGTTTGTAAAACTGCAAATAGCACTCTAAAAACACAAAATATGATATATTTGATGCTGGATTCTGCCATATAATGCATTTTTGAAGCAAAGTCTTGCTTCTGAGCAGATTTACATAATTCAAATTTCTCAACAAGACTCAGAAAAAACGCTGATAATTCGCTGGAAACGCAAAATTTTGTGCCTTTGAGAACGAATCCATGCGTATTATGTTGAATTGGATAGATTTATGTGATTTGCGATACTTTGAAACTGCTCAGAATGTGGTAATATTGACTTATTTTCCAACTTCATATAACTGCAGATAGCGCTCTGAAAACACGAGATACGATGTTTTTGTTAATAGATTCATACATATTATGAGGTCTTGAATAGGAATATGAACTTTTTGATCGTGAAAAATATGCGCGAAAAAGCGTGATTTCGACTTATTCCAAAGTTTGTAAAACTGTTAATAGCTCTCTAAAAAACACGAAATGAGATGTATTTACTGCAAGATTCTGCCATATAATGCATTTTTGAGGCAGAATCTTGCTTTTGAGCAAGTTTACAGAATCAAAAATTTCTCAACGAGACTCAGAAAAAACGCTGATAACTCGCTGGAAACGCAGAATCTTGGGCATTCAAGGACGGATTCATGCGTATTATGTTGTATTGGATAGATTTATGTGATTTGCGATACTTTGAAACTGCTCAGAATGTGGTAATTTTGACTTATTTCAAACTTCATATAACTGCAGATAGCGCTCTGAAAACACGAGATACAATGTTTTTGTCGATAGATTCATACATATTATGAGGTCCTGGATAGGAATATGAACTTTTTGATTGTGAAACTCTGCGCGGAAAAGCGTGATTTCGACTTATTCCAATGTTTGTAAAACTGCAAATAGCACTCTAAAAACACGAAATATGATGTATCTGGTGCTAGATTCTACCATATAACGCATTTTTGAAGCAAAATCTTGCTTCTGAGGAGATTTACAGAATCAAATATTTCTCAACGAGACTTAAAAAGAACGCTGATAACTCGCTGTAAACGCAAAGTTTTGTGCATTTGAGGACGGATTCATGCGTATTATGTTGTATTGGATAGATTTATGTAATTTGCGATACTTTGAAACTGCTCAGAATGTGGTAGTTTTGACTTATTCCAAACTTCATATAAATGCGGATAGCGCTCTGAAAACACAAGATACGATGTTTTTTGTCGATAGATTCATACATATTATGAGGTCCTGGGTGGGAATATGAACTTTTTGATTGTGAAAATCTGCGCAAAAAGAGTGATTCCAACTTATTCCAAAGTTTGTTGAACTGCGAAGAGCACTCTAAAAACACGAAATATGATGTATCTGGTGCTTGATTCTATCATATAACGCATTTTTGAAGCAAAATCTTGCTTTTGAGCAGATTTACGGCATCAAAAATTTCTCAACGAGAATTAGAGAAAACGCTTAAAGCTTGCTGGAAACGCAAAATGTTGTGCATTTGGATACAAATTCATGCGTATGAGGTTGTTTTGGATAGATTCATGTGATTTGCGATACTTTGAAACTGCTGAGAATGTGGTAACTTTGACTTATTTTAAACTTCATATAAATGCAGATAGCGCCCTGAAAACACGAGATACGATGTTTTTGTCGATAGATTCATACATATTATGAGGTCCTGAATAGGAATATGGACTTTTTTGATTGTGAAAATCTGCGCGAAAAAGCGTGAGTTCGACTTATTCCAAAGTTTGTAAAACTGCAAATAGCACTTTAAGCACGAAATATGATGTATTTGATGCCATATAACGCAATTTTGAAGCAAAATCTTGCTTCTGAGCAGATTTACAGTATTTAAAATTTCTCAACGAGACTCAGAAAAAACGCTGATAACTTGCTGGAAAACGCAAAATTTGTGCATTTGAGGACGGATTCATGCGTATTACGTTGTATTGGATAGATTGATGTAATTTGCGATACTTTGAAACAGCTCAGAATGTGGTAGTTTTGATTTATTCCAAACTTCATATAAATGCAGATAGCGCTCTGAAAACACAAGATAAGATGTTTTTGTCGATAGATTAATACATATTATGAGTTCCTGAATAGGAATATGAACTTTTTGATGGTAAAAATTTGCACGGAGAAGCGTGATTTCGACTTATTCCAAAGTTTGTAAAACTGCAAATAGCACTCTAAAAACACGAAATATGATGTATTTGTTGCTGAATTCTGCCATATAACGCAATTTTGGAGCAAAATCTTGCTTCTAAGCAGATTTACAGTATCAAAAATTTCTCAACGAGACTTAGAAAAAACGCTGATAACTCGCTGGAAGCGCAGAATTTTGTGCATTTGAGGACGGATCCATGCGTATTATGTTGTATTGGATAGATTTATGTAATTTGCGATACTCTAGAACTGCTCGGAATGTGGTAGTTTCTGACCTATTCCAAACTTCATATAAATGCAGATAGCGCTCTGAAAACACGAGATACGATGTTTCTGTCGATAGATTCATACATATTATGAGGTCCTGGATAGGAATATGAACTTCTTGATTGTGGAAATCTGCGCAAAAAGCGTGATTCCAACTTATTCCAAAGTTTGTTTAAGTGCAAAGAGTACTTTAAAAACACGGAATATGATGTATCTGGTGCTAGATTCTACCATATAATGCATTTTTGAAGCAAAATCTTACCTCTGGGCAGATTTACAGAATCAAAAATTTTCTCAACGAGACTCAGAAAAAACGTTGATAACTCGCTGGAAATGCAAAATTTTGTGCATTTGAGTACGGATTCATGCGTATCAGGTTGTATTGGATAGATTCATGTGATTTGCGATACTTGGAAACTGCTCAGAATGTGGTAATTTTGACTCATTTCGAACTCCATATAACTGCAGATGGCGCTTTGAAAACACGAGATACGATGTTTTTGTCAAGAGATTCATACATAATATGGGGTCCTGAATAGGGATATGAACTTTTTGATTGTGAAAATCTGCGCGGAAAAGCGTGATCTCGAAATATTCCAAAGTTTGTAAAACTGCAAATAGCACTCTAAAAACACAAAATATGATGTATTTGATGCTGAATTCTGCCATATAACCCAATTTTGAAGCAAAATCTTGCCTCTGAGCAGATTTACAGTATCAAAAAATTTCTCAACGAGACTCAGGAAAAACGCTGATAACTTGCTGGAAACGCAAAATTTTTGAGGACGGATTCATGCGTATTATTTTGTATTGGATAGATTTATGTAATTTGCGATACTTTGAAACTGCTCAGAATGTGGTAGTTTTGACTTATTCCAAACTTCATATAATTGCAGATAGTGCTCTGGAAACACGAGATACGTTGTTTTTGTCGATAGATTCATACATATTATGAGGTCCCGAATTGAGATATGAACTTTTTGATTGTGAAAATCCACTCGGGAAAGCGTGATTTCGACTTATTCCAAAGTTTGTAAGACTGCAAATGACACTCTAAAAACATGAAATATGATGTATTTGATGCTGGATTCTGCCATATAACGCATTTTTTAAGGAAAATCTTGCTTTTGAGCTCGATTTACAAGATCAGGAATTCCTCAACGAGACTCAGAAAAAACGCTGATAACTCGCTGGAAACGCAAAATTTTGTGCATTTGAGTACAAAATCATGCGTATCAGGTTGTATTGGATAGATTTATGTGATTTGCGATACTTTGAAACTGCTGAGAATGTGGTAATTTTGACTTATTTCAAACTTCATATAAATGCAGATAGCGCCCTGAAAAACACGAGATACGATGTTTTTGTCGATGGATTCATACATATTATGAGGTCCTGAATAGGAATATGGACTTTTTGATTGTGAAAATCTGCGCGAAAAAGCGTGAGTTCGACTTATTCCAAAGTTTGTAAAACTGCAAATAGCACTCTAAAAACACGAAATATGATGTATTTGATGCCATATAACGCAATTTTGGAGCAAAATCTTGCTTCTGAGCAGATTTACAGTATTTAAAATTTCTCAACGAGACTCAGAAAAAAACGCTGATAACTTGCTGAAAACGCAAAATTTGGGCATTCGAGGACGGATTCATGCGGATTATGTTGTATTGGATAGATTTATGTAATTTGCGATACTTTGAAACAGCTCAGAATGTGGTAGTTCTGATTTATTCCAAACTTCATATAAATGCAGATAGCGCTCTGAAAACACGGGATGAGATGTTCTTGTCGATAGATTCATACATATTATGAGGTCCTGGATAGGAATATGAACTTTTTGATTGTTGAAAATCTGCGCAAAAAGCGTGATTTATACTTATTCCAAAGCTTGTAAAACTGCAAATAGCACTCTTAAAACACGAGATATGATGTATTTGGTGCTGAATTCTGCCATATAACGCTTTTTTTAAAGCAAAATCTTGCTTCTGAGCAGATTTACAGAATCAAAAATTTCTCAAAGAGACTCAGAAAAAACGCTGATAACTTGCTGGAAACGCAAAATTTCGTGCATTTGAGGACGGATTCATGCGTATTATGTTATATTGGATAAATTTATGTGATCTGCGATAATTTGAAACCGCTCAGAATGTGGTTATTTCGACTTATTTCAAACTTCATATAACTGGAGTTAGCGCTCTGAAAACACGAGATACGATGTTTTTGTCGATAGATTAATACATATTATGAGTTCCTGAATAGGAATATATGAACTTTCTGATTGTGAAACTCTGCGCGGAGAAGCGTGATTTCGACTTATTCCACAGTTTGAAAAACTGCAAATAGCACTCTAAAAACACGAAATATGATGTATTTGATGCTGAATTCTGCCATATAACGCAATTTTGGAGCTTTTGCTTCTAAGCAGATTTACAGTATCAAAAATTTCTCAACGAGACTTAGAAAAAGCGCTGATAACTCGCTGGAAGCGGAGAATTTTGTGCATTTGAGGACGGATCCATGCGTATTATCTTGTATTGGATAGATTTATGTGATTTGCTATACTTTGAAACTGCTCAGAATGTGGTAGTTTTGACTTATTCCAAACTTCATATAATTGCAGATAGTGCTCTGGAAACACAAGATACGTTGTTTTTGTCGATAGATTCATACATATTATGAGGTCCCGAATTGAGATATGAACTTTTTGATTGTGAAAATCCGCTCGGGAAAGCGAGATTTCGACTTATTCCAAAGTTTGTAAGACTGCGGATGACACTCTAAAAACATGATATATGATGTATTTGATGCTGGATTCTGCCATATAACGCATTTTTTAAGCAAAATCTTGCTTTTGAGCAGATTTACAAAATCAGAAATTCCTCAACGAGACTCAGAAAAAACGCTGATAACTTGCTGGAAACGCAGAATTTTGTGCATTTGAGGACAGATTCATGCGAATGATGTTGTATTGGATAGTTTCATGTGATTTGCGATACTTTGAAACTGCTCAGATTATGGTAATTTTGACTTATTTCAAACTTCATATAAATGCAGATAGCGCTCTGAAAACAAGAGATACGCTGTTTTTGTCGATAGATTCATACAAATTATGAGGTCCTGGATAGGAATATGAACTTTTTGATTCTGAAAATCCGCACGGAAAAGCGTGATTCCGACTCATTCCAAAGTTTGTGAGACTGCAGAGAGCACTCTAAAAACACGAAATCTGTCGTATCTGGTGCTAGATTCTACCATATAACGCACTTTTGAAGCAAAATCTTGCTGCTGAGCACATTTACAGAATCAAAAATTTATCAACAAGACCGAGAAAAAACGCTGATAACTTGCTGGAAACGAAGAATTTTGTGCATTTGATGACGGATTCATGCGTATCATGTTGAATTGGATAGATTTATGTGATTTGCTATACTTTGAAACTGCTAAGAATGTGGTAATTTTGACTTATTTCAAACTTCATATAACTGCAGATAGCGCTCTGTAAAAACGAGACACGATGTTTTTGTCGATAAATTCATACATATTATGAATCTATCCAATACAACCTGATACGCATGAATCCGTACTCAAATGCACAAAATTTTGCGTTTCCAGCGAGTTATCAGCGTTTTCTTCTGAGTCTCGTTGAGAAATTTCTGATTCTGTAAATCTGCTCAGAAGCAAGATTTTGCTTCAAAAAATGCGTTACATAGCAGAATCATGCATCAAATACCTCATATTTCGTGTGTTTAGAGTTCTATTTGCAGTTTTACAAACTTTGGAATAAATCGAATTCACGCATTCCCGCGCAGATTTTCACAATCAAGAAGTTCATATTCGTATCCTGGACCTCATAATATGTATGAATCTATCGACAAAAACATCGTATCTCGTGTTTTACAGAGCGCTATCTGCAGTTATATGAAGTTTGAAATAAGTCAAAATTACCACATTCTGAGCATTTTCAAAGCATCGCAGATCACATAAATCTATCCAATACAACATAATACGCATGAATTCTTCCTCAAATGCACAAAATTTTGCGTTTCCAGCGAGTTATCAGCGTTTTTTCTGAGTCTCGTTGAGAAATTTTTGATTCGGTAAATCTGCTCAGAAGCAAGATTTTGCTTCAAAAATGCGTTATATGGTAAAATCTTGTACCAAATACATCATATTCCGTGTTTTTAGAGTGCTTTTCGCAGTTTTACAAACTTTGGAGTAAGTCGAAATCACGCATTTCCACGCTGATTTTCAAAATCAAAAAGTTCATATTTCTATCCAAGACCTCATAATATGTATAAATCTTTCAACAAAAACATCGTATCTCGTGTTTTTAGAGCGCTATCTGCAGTAATATGAAGTTTGAAATAAGTCAGAATTACCACATTCTGAGCAGTTTTAAAGTATCGCAAATCACATAAATCTATCCAATACAACATAAAACGCATGAATCCGTTCTCAAATGCTCAGAATTCTGCGTTTCCAGCGAGTTATCAGCGTTTTTTCTGAGTCTCGTTGAGGAATTTTTGATTCGGTAAATCTGCTCAGAAGCAAGATTTTGCTTCATAAGTGCATTTGAGAAAGAATTCATGCGTATTATGTTGTATTGGATAGATTTATGTGATCTGCGATGCTTTGAAAATGCTCAGAATGTGGTAATTTTGACTGATTTCAAACTTCATATAACTGCAGATAGCGCTTTGAAAACACGAGATACGATGTTTTTGGCGATAGATTCATACATATTATGAGGTCCTGAATAGGAATATGAACTTTTTGATTGTAAGAATCCACGCGGAAAAGCGTGAATTCAATTTATTCCAAAGTTTGTAAAACTGCAAATAGCACTCTTAACACACAAAATATGAGGTATTTGATGCTTGATTCTGCTATTTAACGCATTTTTGGAGCAAAATCTTGCTTCTAAGCAGATTTACAGAATCAGAAATTTCTCAACGAGACTCAGAAAAAACGCTGATAACTCGCTGGATACGTGAAATTTTGTGCATTTGAGAAAGAATTCATGCGTATTATGTTGTATTGGATAGATTTATGTGATGTGCGATGCTTTGAAAATGCTCAGAATGTGGTAATTTTGACTGATTTCAAACTTCATATAACTGCAGATAGCGCTGTAAAAACACGAGATACGATGTTTTTGGCGATAGATTCATACATATTATGAGGTCCTGAATAGGAATATGAACTTTTAGATTGTGAGTATCTGCGCGGAAAGGCGTGAATTCAATTTATTCCGAAGTTTGTAAAACTGCAAATAGCACTCTTAACACACAAAATATGAGGTATTTGATGCTTGATTCTGCTATATAACGCATTTTTAAAGCAAAATCTTGCTTCTAAGCAGATTTACAGAATCAGAAATTTCTCAACGAGACTCAGAAAAAAACGCTGATAACTCGCTGGAAACGCAAGATTTTGTGCATTTGAGGACGGATTCATACGTATTATGTTGAATTGGATTGATTTATGTGATTTGCGATATTTTGAAACTGCTCAGAATGTGGTAATTATGACTTATTTCAAACTTCATATAACTGCAGATGGCGCTTTGAAAACACGAGATACGATGTTTTTGTCAAGAGATTCATACATAATATGGGGTCCTGAATAGGGATATGAACTTTTTGATTGTGAAAATCTGCGCGGAAAAGCGTGATCTCGAAATATTCCAAAGTTTGTAAAACTGCAAATAGCACTCTAAAAACACGAAATATGATGTATTTGATGCTTGATTCTGCCATATAACGCATTTTTGAAGCAGAATCTTGCTTTTGAGCAAATTAACAGAATGAAAAATTTCTCAACGAGACTCAGAAAAAACGCTGATTACTCACTGGAAACGCAAAATTTTGTGCATTTAAGGACGGATTCATGCGGATTATGTTGTATGTATTTCAAACTTCATATAACTGCAGATAGCGCTCTGAGAACACGAGATACGATGTTTTTCGTCGATAAATTCATACATATCATGAGGTCCTGGATAGGAATATGAACTTTTTGATTGTAAAAATCTGCGCGGAAAAGCGTGATCTCGACTTATTCCAAAGTTTGTGAAACTGCAAAAAACACTCTAAATACATGATATATGATGTATTTGGTGCTAGATTCTGCCATATAACGCATTTTTAAAGCAAAATCTTGCTTCTGAGCAGATCTACATCATCAAAAACTTCTCAACGTACTTCAGAAAAAACGCTGATAACTCACTGGAAACGCAAAATTTTGTGCATTTGAGGACGGATTCATGCGTATTATGTTGTATTGGATAGATTTATGTTATTTGCGATACTCTGAAACTGCTCAGGATGTGGTAATTTTGATTTAATTCAAACTTCATATAACTGCAGATAGCGCTCTGAAAAAACAGGATACGATATTATTGTCAATAGATTCATACATATTATCAGGTTCTGAATAGGAATATTGACTTTTTGATCGTAAAAATCTGCGCGGAAAATCGTGATTTCGACATATTCCAAAGTTTGTAAAACTGCGAATAGCACTCTAAAAACACGAATTATGATGTATTTGATGCTTAATTCTGCCATATAACGCATTTTTGGAGCAAAATCTTGCTGCTGAGCAGATTTACAGGATCAAAAATTTCTCAACGAGACCCAGAAAAATCGATGATAGTTCGCTGGAAACGCAAAATATTGTGCATTTGAGGACGGATTCATGCGTATTATGTTGTATTGGATAGATTTATATGATTTGCGATACTTTGAAACTGCTCAGAATGTGGTAATTTTGACTTATTTCGAACTTCATACAACTGCTGATAGCGCTCTGGAAACACGAGATACGATATTTTTGTCGATAGATTCATACATATTATGGGGTCCTGGATAGGAATATAAACTTTTTGATTGTGAAAATCTGCGCGGAAAAGCGTGACTTCGATTCATTCCAAAGTTTGAAAACTGCAAATAGCATTCTAAAAACACGATATATGATGTATTTGATGCTTGATTCTGCCATAGTACGCATTTTTGAAGCAAAATCTTGCTTCTGAGCAGATTTACAGAATCAAAAATTTCTCAACGAAACGCAAAATTTCATGCATTTAAGGACGGATCAATGCGTATTATGTTGTATTGGTTAGATTTATTTGATTTGCTATACTTTGAAACTGCTCAGAATGTGGTAATTTTGACATATTTCTAACTTCATATAACTGCAGAAAGCGCTTTGAAAACACGAGATAAGATGTTTTTGTCGATAGATTCATACATATTATGAGGTCCTGAATAGAAATATGAACTTTCTGATTGCAAAAATCTGCGCGGAAAAGCGCGATTCCGACTTATTCCAAAGTTTGTAAAACTGCGAATAGCACTCTGGAAACACGGAATCTGATGTATTTGGTGCTAGATTCGGCCATATAACGCATTTTTGAAGCAAAATCTGGCTTCTGAGCAGATTAACAGCATCAAAAATTTCTCAACAAGACCCAGAAAAAACGCTGATAACACGCTGAAAACGCAGAATCTTGTGCATTTGAGGACGGATTTATGCGTATTATGTTGTATTGGATGGATTTATATGATTTGCAATACTTTGATACTGCTCAGAATGTGGTAATTTTGACTTATTTCAAATTTCGTATAACTGCAGATAGCGCTCTGAAAACACGAGATACGATGTTTTTGTCGATAGATTCATACATATTATGAGGTCCTGATTAGGAATATGAACTTTTTGATTGTGAAAATCTGCGCGGAAAAGCGTGATTTCGACTTATCTTAAAGTTTGTAAAACTGCAAATAGCACTCTAAAATCACGAAATATAGTGTATGTAGTGCTAGATTCTGCCATATAACGCAGTTTTGAAGCAAAATATTACTTCTGAGCAAATTCACAGAATCAAAAATTTCTCAACGAGATTCAGAAGAAACGCTGATAACTTGCTGGAAACGCAAAATCATGTGCATTTAAGGACGGATTCATGCGTATTATGTTGTATTGAATAGATTCATGTGATTTGCGATACTCTGAAACTGCTCAGAATGTTGTAATTTTGACTTATTTCAAACATCATATAACTGCAGATAGCGCTCTGAAAACACGAGATATGATGTTTTTGTCGATAGATTCATACATATTATGAGGTCTTGGATAGGAATATGAACTTTTTGATTGTGAAAATCTGCGCGGAAAAGCGTGACTTCGACTCATTCCAAAGTTTGGAAACTGCAAATAGCATTCTAAAAACACGAAATATGATGTATTTGATGCTTGATTCTGCCATAGTACGCATTTTTGAAGCAAAATCTTGCTTTTGAGCAGATTTACAGAATCAAAAATTTCTCAACGAGACTCAGAGCGAACGCTGATAACTCGCTGCAAACGCAAAATTTCATGCATTTGAGGACGGATCAATGCGTATCATGTTGTATTGGTTAGATTTATTTGATTTGCTATACTCCGAAACTGCTCAGAATGTGGTAATTTTGACATATTTCAAACTTCATATAACTGCAGAAAGCGCTCTGAAAACACAAATAAGATGTTTTTGTCGATAGATTCATACATATTATGAGGTCCTGAATAGAAATATGAACTTTCTGATTGCAAAAAACTGCGCGGAAAAGCGCGATTTTGACTTATTCCAAAGTTTGTAAAACTGCGAATAGCACCCTGAAAACACGGAATATGATGTATTTGGTGCTAGATTCTGCCACATAACGCATTTTTGAAGCAAAATCTGGCTTCTGAGCAGATTAACAGAATCGAAAATTCCTCAACAAGACCCAGAAAAAACCCTGATAACACGCTGGAAACGCAGAATTTTGTGCATTTGAGGACGGATTCATGCGTATTATGTTGTATTGGATAGATTTATGTGATTTGCGATACTTTGAAACTGCTCAGAATGTGGTAATTTTGACTTATTTCGAACTTCATACAACTGCAGATAGCGCTCTGAAAACACGAGATACGATATTTTTGTCGATAGATTCATACATATTATGAGGTTCTGAATAGAAATATGAACTTTTTGATTGTTAAAATCTGCGCGAAAAAGCGTGCTTCCAGCTCTTTCCAAAGTTTGTAAAACTGCAAATAGCACTCTAAAAACACGAAATATGATGTATTTGACGCTTGACTCTGCCATAAAACGCATTTTTGAAGCAAAATCTTGCTTATGAGCAGATTTACAGAATCAAAAATTTCTCAACGAGACTCAGAAAAAACGCTGATAACTCGCTGAAAACGCAAAATTTAGTGCATTTGAGGACGGATTCATGCGTATTATGTTGTATTGGATAGATTCATGTGATCTGCGATATTTTGAAACTGCTCAGAATGTGGTAATTTTGACTTATTTCAAACTTCATATTACTGCTGATAGCGCTCTGAAAACACAAGATACGATGTTTTTGTCGATGGATTCATACATATTATGAGGTCCTGGATAGGAATATAAACTTTTTGATTGTGAAAATCTGCGCGGAAAAGCGTGATTTCGACTTACTCCAAAGTTTGTAAAACTGCGAAGAGCACTCTAAAAACACGAAATATGATGTATTTGGTGCTAGATTCTGCCATGTAACGCATTTTTGAAGCAAAATCTTGCTTCTGAACAGATTTAAAAATCAAAATTTTTTCAACGAGACTCAGAAAAAACGCTGATAACTCGCTGAGAACGCAAAATTACGTGCATTTGAGGAGGGATTCATGCGTATTATGTTGTATTGGATAGATTTCTGTGATCTGCGATACTTTGCAACTGCTCAGAATGTGGTAATTCTGACTTATTTCAAACTTCATATAACTGCAGATAGCGCTCTGGAAACACAAGATACGATGTTTTTGTCGATGGATTCATACATATTATGAGGTCCTGAATAGAAATATGAACTTTTTGATTGTTAAAATCTGTGCGGAAAAGCGTGATTTTGACTTATTTCAAAGTTTGTAAAACTACAAAGAGCACTCTAAAAACACGAAATATGATGTATTTGATGCTAGATTCTGCCATGTAATGCATTTTTAAAGCAAAATCTTGCTTCTGAGCAGATTAAAAAATTAAAATTTTCTCAACGAGACTCAGAAAAATCGCTGATACGCTGAGAACGCAAAATTTTGTGCATCTGAGGAGGGATTCATGCGTATTATGTTGTATTGGATAGATTTATGTGATCTGCGATACTTTGAAACTGCTCAGAATGTGGTAATTCTGACTTATTTCAAACTTCATATAACTGCAGATAGCGCTCTGGAAACACAAGATACGATGTTTTTGTCGATGGATTCATACATATTATGAGGTCCTGAATAGGAATATGAACTTTTTGATTGTTAAAATCTGCGCGGAAAGCGTGATTTTGACTTATTTCAAAGTTTGTAAAACTGCAAATAGCACTCTAAAAACACGGAATATGATGTATTTGATGCTTGGTTCTGCCATATAACGCATTTTTGAAGCAAAATCCTGCTTCTGAGCAGATTTGAAGATTCAAAAATCTCTCAACGAGACTCAGAAAAAACGCTGATAACTCGCTGGAAACGCAAAATTTTGTGCATTCGAGGACAAATTCATGCGTATTATGTTGTATTGAATAGATTCATGTGATTTGCGATACTTTGAAACAGCTCAGAATGTGGTAATTTTGACTTACTTCAAACTTCACATAACTGCAGATAGCGTTCTGAAAACACGAGATACGATGTTTTTGTCGATAGATTCATACATATTATGAGGTCCTGAATAGGACTTCGAACTTTTTGATTGTGAAAGTTTGCGCGGAAAAGCGTGATTTTGATTTATCCCAAAGTTTGTGAAATTGCAAATAGCACTCTAAAAACAAAAAATATACTTACTTACTTACTTAATCCTATGCCCTTCTACCTTGCGGTGTAGGGCGTATTGCGCTTGGATTTGTTTTTCTTATTTATCTGACGGTGCTCTCTTCCAAAACTCTTTCCAACCGCTTCTATTTAACATCTGTTTTTTAGCGTCTGTCCAGGTTAGACCTCCCCTTTCCGCTGCTACCCTCGTTTCTTCTTCCCACTTTTCAATTGGCCTGCCCTTCCTTCTTTTGTGACACAATTTTGCTTCGTACACTTGCTTCGCTATTCGATTTTCTTCCATTCTTCTGATATGTCCTGCCCATCTTAATTGTCCTTCTTGAATAATGTGTTGTACTGGTCTGACTTTCAAGTTTTCTCTGTGTACTGTGTTCCTTATTTTGTCCAATTTTGTTTTTCCTTCTATTTTCCGTATGAATCTCATTTCTATATTTCTCACTTTGCTTTGATGTTTTTCTAGCGTAGTCCAGGATTCGCTGCTGTATGTCAATACTGGTATTGCCACTTTTTTGTACACTTCTGTCTTGACATTTTTTGGAATCTCTTTTTTATTCAGGAATTTTGTTTTTAGTGCGTTAAATAGTCTTCCCGTGTTACCGACTCTTCTATTTATTTCTTCGTCAATACTACCTATTTCATTTATGACCACCCCTAGATATATATATGTTTTTACTTGTTCTATTCTTTCTTTTTCTATTTCTATATTGTGTAACTTTCCATTTCCGTTAATTATCATAGTTTTCGTTTTCTGATTGTTTATTTTCATATTCCACTTCTTCAATTCTTCGTTGAGGTAGTTTAAATTGTCTTGCAGGTGTTTTTCGTTTTCCGCTACCAAAATCATATCATCCGCATAGCACAGGTTTGTGATGTTGACAGGTTTCAAATTCCAATATCCTATTTTATATGGCTTTAGCTTTTCGTTGATATTCTCGAAGATTTTATCTAAGTAAATGATGAACAGTAGTGGGCTCAAGATGCATCCCTGTCTTAATCCAGTTTTAGTGGAAAATACCCCAGATGTGTTGTTTCTTATTCTTACATAATTTTTATTCGATTTATAAAGGCTTTTTACTGCTTCTACTGTTCCTTTGTCTATACCCCTTTCCTCCAAACTGTCCCACATTTTTATTCTGTCTACCCGGTCGAAGGCTTTCTCCAAGTCTATAAAACATGCATGTATTTCTCTGCCTGTTAATCTTGCTTTCTCTGTCAGTTGACGTATGGTGAAAATGTGGTCTTGTACACTTCTATTTTGTCGAAATCCGCATTGTGTTTCGCTGATGTTGTCTTCTACGATGCTTCTTATTCTTGTTTCAAGAATTCTAGCATATAGCTTACCCGGTACGCTTAGTAACGTTATACCTCTGAAGTTTTTACACTCTTTGTTATCTCCTTTTTTATATATTGGGGATATTATACCTGTTTGCCAGTCATCTGGAGCCTATTTATTTTTAAATGCCTTATTAAATAATTTCAATAGATAATCATGACCTGAGTCTCCCATATGTTTGAGCATTTCTGGCGTTATATCGTCTGGTCCAGGTGCTTTTCCTACTTTCATCTTTTGTATTGCTTTTTTGTATTCCTCAGGAGTGATAATATCATTTTGGGCTATATATCTTGCGTTACTGTCTTCACTGTGTTCCGTGATGTCCTCTTCTGCTTTTTGGTCTTCTTCCAGGAGTTCTTTAAAGTATTCTCTCCACCTTGCCATAATTTCGTCATCCTTGCTTAGTGTGTTTCCCTCTTTGTCCCTTACACTGTTCAATATGGTGACTTTATCTCTCTTCATGTTACTTATTGCTCCGTAAAATAGCTTTTGGTTCTCTCTGAAGCTGTCTTTTAGTTTATTCCCGAAATTTTTCCATTCCTCCTCTTTTGCTTTCCTGACTTCATTCCTAGCTTCTACTCTTTTTTCTTTGTATTTTATATAGATTTCATTGTCTCTTGCCTGTAGATATCTTTTCCATGCTATTTTCTTTTCTTGTATTTTGATTTTCAGTTCTGGTGTCCACCATGGGCTTTTCTTTGTTTGTTTGTTTGAGAGTTTCGTTGTTCCGCATGCTTCTCTAGCTGCTTCTAGGATAGCAGTCTTGAATATTATCCACATTTGTGTTTCATCTTCCTCCTGATTATCGCCTAGTTTTTTCGCCAGTTTAGTTTGGAACTCTACTCTACATTTATCTTCTGATAGTCTGTGCGATTTTATTTTATCTTTTGTTATTGTTCTTCTTTTTGTATACGGCTTCTTTATTTCTTCTCTTAGATTCATTATTACTAGGTAGTGGTCACTGTATATTTCTGCACCTCTAAATACCCTCACGTCTTGGATTTTCTTCTGATTTTTCTTGTCCAGTAAAAAATAATCGATTATTGACTTTTCGTTCTTTGTAGGTTGCTCTCTTGTGTACTTGTGTATTTCTCTATGTTTGAAAAAGGTGTTTGCTATTACTAAGTCATTTTCTAAACAAAATTCGATAATCTTCTGTCCATTCGAATTTTTGACATCTTCGCCCTCTCTACCCAATTGCCTTTCTATACCCTTATTATCTCTGCCTACCCTTCCGTTCAAGTCTCCCATGATAATAACATCTTTGTTTGTACTGTCAATTATGTTTTGCAGCTCTATAAAAAAGTTTTCTTTATTTTCCATTTTATCGTCCTCATTTGGTCCGTATGCTATTATAATTCAGTATTCTCGATTATTTCCAGTTTTCCAGTCGATTTTCATTAACCTTTCGTTGATATATTTTTCCTTATCCATTTCAGTTATTCTCTGGCTTTTCACTATTAAACCTACTCCTGCTGCAGCTCTTTCTTGTTTGTCAACCCCTGACCAATACATCCAGTAATTCTCAGTAAGCTGTTTCAACCCTTTGCCTTTCATTTTTGTCTCTGTTATCCCAATGATGTCCACTTTGTATTTTTCCATTTCTTCAATTATTTCAAATTCTTTTCCATTTATACTTCTTATATTCCAGGTACCTATCCTCACACTCAAATTATTCTCGTTAGCCTTGTCCTTGTCCATTGCGTTCGCCCGTCTTATGTCAGTAAGGTTATTATTACTTAGTTTTTTGGTAGGGGTGCCGCTGCTGTATTTAATGCTTGATTCTACCATTTAACGCATTTTTGAAGCAAAATCTTGCTTCTGAGCAGGTTTTCAGAATCAAAAATCTCTCAACGAGACTCACAAGAAACGCTGATGACTCGCTGGGAACGCAAAATTTTGTGCATTTGAGGACGAATTCATGCGTATTATGTTGTATTGGATAGATTTATGTGATTTGCGATACTTTGAAACTGCTCAGAATGTGGTAATTTTGACTTATTTCAAACATCCTATAACTGCAGATAGCGCTCTGAAAACACAAAATACGATGTTTTTGTCGATAGATTCATACATATTATGAGGTCCTGAATAGGAATATGAACTTTTTGATTGTGAAAATCTGCGCGGAAAAGCGTGATTTTGACTTATTCCAAAGTTTGTAAAACTGCAAATAGCACTCTAAAAACACGAAATATGATGTATTTGGTGCTATATTCTGCCATATAACGCATTTTTGAAGCAAAATCTTTCTTCTGAGCAGATTTACAGAATCAAAAATTTCTCAGCGAGACTCAGAGAAAACGCTGATAACTCGCTGGAAACGCAAAATTTTGTGCATTTGGAGACGGATTCATGCGTATTATGTTGTATTGGATAGATTTATGTGATTTCCGATACTTTGAAACTGCTCAGAATGTGGTAATTTTGACTTATTCCAAACTTCATATAACTGCAGATAGCGCTCCGAGAACACGATAAACGATGTTTTTGTCGATAGATTCATACATATTATGAGGTCCTGGATAGGAATATGAACTCTTTGATTGTGAAAATCTGCGCGGAAAAGCGTGATTTCGACTTATTCCAAAGTTTGTAAAACTGCGAAGAGCACTATAAGACCACAAAATATGATGTATTTGGTGCTAGATTCTGCCATGTAATGCATTTTGAAGCAAAATCTTGCTTCTGAGCAAATTTAGAAATTAAAATTTTTTCAACGAGACTCAGAAAAATCGCTGATAACTCGCTGAGAACGCAAAATTTTGTGCATTTTGGGAGGGATTCATGCGTATTATGTTGTATTGAATAGATTCATGTGATTTGCGATACTTTGAAACTGCTCAGAATGTGGTAATTTTGACTTATTTCAAACTTCATGTAACTGCTGATAGCGCTCCGAAAATACAAGATACGATGATTTTGTCGATAGATTCATACATATTATGAGGTCCTGGATGTGAATATGAACTTTTTGATTCTTAGAATCTGCGCGGAACAGCGTGATTTCGACTCATTTCAAAGTTTGTAAAACTGCAAATAGCACTCTAAAAACATGAAATATGATGTATTTGATGCTAGATTCTGCCATATAACGCATTTTTGAAGCATAAACTTGCTTCTGAGCAAATTTACAGAATCAAAAATTTCTCAACGAGACTACGAAGAAACGCTGATGACTCGCTGGGAACGCAAAATTTCATGCATTTGAGGATGGATTCATGCGTATTATGTTGTATTGAATAGATTTATGTGATTCGCGATACTTTGAAACTGCTCAGAATGTGGTAATTTTGATTTATTTCAAACTTCATATAACTGCAGATAGCGCTCTGAAAACACGTGATACGATGTTTTTGTAAATAGATTCGAACATATTATGAGGTCTTGGATAGGAATATGAACTTTTTGATTGTGAAAATCTGCGCGGAAAAGCGTGATTTCGACTCATTCCAAAGTTTGTAGAATTGCAGATAGCATTATAAAAACACGAGATATGATGTATTTGGTGCTAGATTCTGCCATGTAACGCATTTATGAAGCAAAATCCTGCTTCTGAGCAGATTTACAGAATCAAACATTTCTCAACGAGACTCAGAAAAAACGCTGATAACTCGCTGGGAACGCAAAATTTTATGCATTTGAGGACGGATTCATGCGTATTATGTTGTATTGGATAGATTTATGTGATTTGCGATACTTTGGAACCGCTCAGAATGTGGTAATTTTGACCTATTTCAAACATCAGCAGATAGCGCTCTGAAAACACGTTAAACGATGTTTTTGTCGATAGATTCATACATATTATGAGGTCCTGGATAGGAATATGAACTTTTTGATTCTTAAAATCCGCGCGGAAAAGCGTGATTTCACCTAATTCCAAAGTTTGTAAAACTGCGTATAGCACTCTTAAAACACGAAATATGATGTATTTGGTGCCAGATTCTGCCATATAACGCATTTTTGAAGCAAAATCTTAATTCTGAGCAGATTCACTGAATCAATAATTTCTCAACGAGACTCAAAAAAAACGCTGATAACTCGCTGGAAACGCAGAATCTTGTGCATTTGACGACGGATTCATGCGTATTATGTTGTATTGGATAGATTCATGTGATTTGCGATACTTTGAAACAGCCCAGAATGTGGTAATTTTGACTTATATCAAACGTCATATAACTGCAGATAGCGCCCTGAAAACACGAGATACGATGTTTATGTCAATAGATTCATACATATTATGAGGTCCTGAATAGGTATATGAACTTTTTGATTGTGGAAATTTGCGCAGAAAAGCGTGATTTCGACTTATTTCAAAGTTTGTAAAGAGCACTCCAAGAACACAGAATATGATGTATTTGGTGCTAGATTCTACCATATAACGCATTTTTGATGCAAAATCTTGCTTCTGAGCAGATTTACAGAATCAAAAATTTCTCAACGAGACCCAAAAAAAACGCTGATAACTCGCTGGAAACTCAAAATTTTGTGCATTTGAGGACGGATTCATGCGAATTATGTTGTATTGGATAGATCTATGTGAACTGAGATACTTTGAAACTGCTCAGAATGTGGTAATTTTGACTTATTTCAAACTTCATATAACTGCAGATAGCGCTCTAAAAATACGAGATAAGATGTTTTTGTCGATAGATTCATACATATTATGAGGTCCTTAATAGAAATATGAACCTTTTGATTGTAAAAATCTGCGCGGAAAAGCGTCATTTCGACTCATTCGAATGTTTGTAAAACTGCAAATAGCACCCTAAAAACACGAAATATGATGTATTTAGTGCTAGATTCTGCCATATAATGCATTTTTGGAGCAAAATCTTGGTTCTAAGCAGATTTACAGAATCAAAAATTTTTCAACGAGACACAGAAGAAACACTGATAACTCGCTGGAAACGCAAAATTTTGTGCATTTGAGGACGGGTTCATGCGTTATATGTTGTATTGGATAGATATATGTGATTCGCGATACATTGAAACTGCTCAAAATGTGGTAATTTTGACTTATTTCAAACTTCCTATAACTGCAGATAGCGCACGAGATACGATGTTCTCGTCGATAGATTCATACATATCATGAGGTCCTGGATAGGAATATAAACTTTTTGATTGTAAAAATCTGCGCTGAAAAGCGTAATTACGACTTTGTAAAACTGCAAAGATCACTCCAAAAACACGAAATATGATGTATTTGGTGCTAGATTCTGCCATATGACGCATTTTTGATGCAAAATCATGCTTCTGAGTAGATTTACAGAATCAAAAATTTCTCAACGAGACTCAGAAATAACGCTGATAACTTGCTGGAAACGCAAAATTTTGTGCATTTGAGGACGGATACATGCGTATCATGTTGTATTGGATAGATTCATTGATTTGCGATACTTTGAAACCGCTCAGAATGTGGTAATTTTGACTTATATCAAACTTCATATAACTGCAGATAGCGCTCTCAAAACACGAGATACGATGTTTTTGTCGATAGATTCATACATATTATGAGGTCCTGGATAAGAATATGAACTTTTTGATTGTGAAAATCTGCGCGGAAAGGCGTGATTCCGACTTATTCCAAAGTTTGTAAAACTGCAGATAGCACTCTAAAAACACGAAATATGATGTATTTAGTGCTAGATTCTGCCATATAACGCATTTTTGAAGCAGAATCTTGCTTCTGAGCAGATTGACAGAATCAAAAATTCCTCAACGAGACTCAGAAAAAACGCTGATAACTCGCTGGAAACGCAGAATCTTGTGCATTTGACGACGGATTCATGCGTATTATGTTGTATTGGATAGATTCATGTGATTTGCGATACTTTGAAACAGCCCAGAATGTGGTAATTTTGACTTATTTCAAACGTCATATAACTGCAGATAGCGCTCTGAAAACACGAGATACGATGTTTTTGTCAATAGATTCAAACATATTATGAGGTCCTGAATAGGTATATGAACTTTTTGATTGTGGAAATTTGCGCAGAAAAGCGTGATTTCGACTTATTTCAAAGTTTGTAAAGAGCACTCCAAAAACACAGAATATGATGTATTTGGTGCTAGATTCTACCATATAACGCATTTTTGAAGCAAAATCTTGCTTCTGAGCAGATTTACAGAATCAAAAATTTCTCAACGAGACCCAAAAAAAAACGCTGATAACTCGCTGGAAACTCAAAATTTTGTGCATTTGAGGACAGATTCATGCGAATTATGTTGTATTGGATAGATCTATGTGAACTGAGATACTTTGAAACTGCTCAGAATGTGGTAATTTTGACTCATTTCAAACTTCATATAACTGCAGATAGCGCTCTGAAAATACGAGATACGATGTTTTTGTCGATAGATTAATACATATTATGAGGTCCTCAATAGAAATATGAACTTTTTGATTGTAAAAATCTGCGCGAAAAAGCGTCATTTCGACTCATTCGAATGTTTGTAAAACTGCAAATAGCACCCTAAAAACACGAAATATGATGTATTTAGTGCTAGATTCTGCCATATATTGCATTTTTGGAGCAAAATCTTGGTTCTAAGCAGATTTACAGAATCAAAAATTTTTCAACGAGACTCAGAAGAAACACTGATAACTCGCTGGAAACGCAAAATTTTGTGCATTTGAGGACGGGTTCATGCGTTATATGTTGTATTGGATGGATATATGTGATTCGCGATACATTGAAACTGCTCAGAATGTGGTAATTTTGACTTATTTCATACTTCCTATAACTGCAGATAGCGCACGAGATACGATGTTTTCGTCGATAGATTCATACATATCATGAGGTCCTGGATAGGAATATAAACTTTTTGATTGTAAAAATCTGCGCGGAAAAGCGTGATTACGACTTTGTAAAACTGCAAAGATCACTCCAAAAACACAAAATATGATGTATTTGGTGCTAGATTCTGCCATATGACGCATTTTTGATGCAAAATCATGCTTCTGAGTAGATTTACAGAATCAAAAATTTCTCAACGAGACTCAGAAAAAACGCTGATAACTTGCTGGAAACGCAAAATTTTGTGCATTTGAGGACGGATACATGCGTATCATGTTGTATTGGATAGATTCATTGATTTGCGATACTTTGAAACCGCTCATAATGTGGTAATTTTGACTTATTTCAAACTTCATATAACTGCAGATAGCGCTCTGAAAACACGAGATACGATGTTTTTGTCGATAGATTCATACATATTATGAGGTCCTGGATAAGAATATGAACTTTTTGATTGTGAAAATCTGCGCGGCAAGGCGTGATTCCGACTTATTCCAAAGTTTGTAAAACTGCAGATAGCACTCTAAAACCACGAAATATGATGTATTTAGTGCTAGATTCTGCCATATAACGCATTTTTGAAGCAAAATCTTGCTTCTGAGCAGATTGACAGAATCAAAAATTTCTCAACGAGACTCAGAAAAAACGCTGATAACTCGCTGGAAACGCAGAATCTTGTGCATTTGACGACGGATTCATGCGTATTATGTTGTATTGGATAGATTCATGTGATTTGCGATACTTTGAAACAGCCCAGAATGTGGTAATTTTGACTTATTTCAAACGTCATATAACTGCAGATAGCGCTCTGAAAACACGAGATACGATGTTTTTGTCAATAGATTCATACATATCATGAGGTCCTGAATAGGTATATGAACTTTTTGATTGTGGAAATTTGCGCAGAAAAGCGTGATTTCGACTTATTTCAAAGTTTGTAAAGAGCACTCCAAAAACACAGAATATGATGTATTTGGTGCTAGGTTCTACCATATAACGCATTTTTGATGCAAAATCTTGCTTCTGAGCAGATTTACAGAATCAAAAATTTCTCAACGAGACTCGAAAAAAACGCTGATAACTCGCAGGAAACTCAAAATTTTGTGCATTTGAGGACGGATTCATGCGAATTATGTTGTATTGGATAGATCTATGTGAACTGAGATACTTTGAAACTGCTCAGAATGTGGTAATTTTGACTTATTTCAAACTTCATATAACTGCAGATAGCGCTCTGAAAATACGAGATACGATGTTTTTGTCGATAGATTCATACATATTATGAGGTCCTTAATAGAAATATGAACCTTTTGATTGTAAAAATCTGCGCGGAAAAGCGTCATTTCGACTCATTCGAATGTTTGTAAAACTGCAAATAGCACCCTAAAAACACGAAATATGATGTATTTAGTGCTAGATTCTGCCATATAATGCATTTTTGGAGCAAAATCTTGGTTCTAAGCAGATTTACAGAATCAAAAATTTTTCTTCGAGACTCAGAAGAAACACTGATAACTCGCTGGAAACGCAAAATTTTGTGCATTTGAGGACGGGTTCATGCGTTATATGTTGTATTGGATAGATATATGTGATTCGCGATACATTGAAACTGCTCAGAATGTGGTAATTTTGACTTATTTCAAACTTCCTATAACTGCAGATAGCGCACGAGATACGATGTTTTCGTCGATATCATGAGGTCCTGGATAGGAATATAAACTTTTTGATTGAAAAATCTGCGCGGAAAAGCGTGATTTCGACTTTGTAAAACTGCAAAGATCACTCTAAGAACACGGAATATGATGTTTTTGGTGCTAGATTCTACCATATAACGCATTTTTGAGGCAAAATCTTACTTCTGAGCAGATTTACAGAATCAAAAATTTCTCAACGAGACTCAGAAAAAACGCTGATAATCCGCTGGAAACGCAAAATTATGTGCATTTGAGAAGAGATTCATGCGTAATATGTTGTATTGGATAGATTTATGTGATTTGCGATACTTTGAAACTGCTCAGAATGTGGTAATTTTGACTTATTTCAAACTTCATGAAACTGCAGATGGCGCTCTGAAAACACGGGATACGATGTTTTTGTCGATAGATTCATACATATTATGAGGTCCTGGATAAAAATAAGAATTCTTTTATTCTTGAAATCCGCGCGGAAGAGCGTGATTTCAACTTATTCCAAAGTTTGTAAAACTGCAAATAGTACTCTAAAAACATGTAATATGATGAATATGATGCTAGATTCAGCCATATAACGCATCTTTGGACTCTAATCTTGTTTCTGAGTAGATATGCAAAATCAAAAATTTCTCAACGAGACTCAGAAGAAACGCTGATTACTCGCTGGAAACGCAAAATTTCATGCATTTGGGTACGGATTCATGCGTATTATGTTGTATTGGATAGATTTATGTGATTTTCGATACTTTGAAACTGCTCAGAATGTGGTAATTTTGACTTATTTCAAACTTCATATAACTGCAGATAGCGCTCTGGAAACACGAGATACGAAGTTTTTGTCGATAGATTCATACATACTATGAGGTCCTGGATAGGAATATGAACTTTTTGATTGTGAAAATCTGCGCGGAAAAGCGTGATTTCGACTTATTCCAAAGTTTGTGAAACTGCAAATAGCACTCTAAAAACACGGAATATGATGTATTTGGTACTAGATTCTGCCATATAACGCATTTTTTAAGCAATATCTTGCTTCTGAGCAGATTTACTGAATCAAAAATTTCTCAACGAGACTCAGAAGAAACGCTAATAACTCGCTGGAAACGCTGAATTTCGTGCATTTGAGGACGGATTCATGCGTATTATGTTGTATTGGATAGATTTATGTGATTTTCGATACTTTGAAACTGCTCAGAATGTGGTAATTTTGACTTATTTCAAACTTTATATAACTGCAGATAGCGCTCTGAAAACACGAGATACGATGTTTTTGTCGATACATATTATGAGGTCCTGGATAGGAATATGAACTTTTTGATTGTAAAAATCTGCGCGGAAAAGCGCGATCTCGACTTATTCCAAAGTTTGTAAAACTGCAAATAGCACTCTACAAACACGAAACATATTGTATTTGGTGCTGGATTCTGCCATATAACGCATTTTTGAAGCAAAATCTTGCTTCTGAGCAGATTAATAGAATCAAAAATTTCTCAACGAGACTCAGAAAAAACGCTGAAAACTCGCTGGAAACGCAAAATTCAGCGTTTGAGGACGGATTAATGCGTATTCTGTTGTATTGGATAGATTTATGTGATTTGCGATACTTTGAAACTGCTCAGGATGTGGTAATTTTGACTTATTTCAAACTTCATATAACTGCAGATAGCGCTCTGAAAACACGAGATACGATGTTTTTGTCGATGGATTCATACATATTGTGAGGTCCTGGATAGGAATATGAACTTTTTGATTGTGAAAATTTGCGCGGAAAAGCGTGATCTCGACTTATTCCAAAGTTTGTAAAACTGCAAATAGCACTCTAAAAACACGAAATATGATGTAGTTGGTGCTTGATTCTGCCATGTAACGCATTTTTGAAGCAAAATCTTGCTTCTGAGCAGATTTACAGAATCAAAAATTTCTCAACGAGACAGAAAAATCGCTGATTACTCCCTGGAAAGGCAAAATTTTCTGCGTTTGAGGACGGATTCATGCGTATTATGTTGTAATGGATAGATTTATGTGATTTGCGATACTTTGAAACTGCTGAGAATGTGGTAATTTTGACTTATTTCAAACTTCATATAACTGCAGATAGCGCTCTAAAAACACTAGATACGATGTTGTTGTCGATGGATTCATACATATTGTGAGGTCCTGGATAGGAATATGAACTTTTTGATTGTGAAAATCTGCGCGGAAAAGCTTGATCTCGACTTATTCCAAAGTTTGTAAAACTGCAGAGAGCACTCTACAAACACGAAATATGATGTATTTGGTGCTAGATTCTGCCATATACCGCATTTTTTGAGCAAAATCTTGCTCCTGAGCAGATATACAGAATCAAAAATCTCTTAACGAGACTCAGGAAAAAACGCTGATAACTTGCTGGAAACGCAAAATTTTGTGCATTGGAGGACGTTTTCATGCATATTATGTAGTAATGGATAGATTTATGTGATTCGCGATACTTTGGAACTGCGCAGAATGTGGTAATTTTGACTTATTTCAAACTCCATATAACTGCAGATAGCGCTCTGAAAACACGAGATACGATGTTTCTGTCGATGGATTTATACATATTGTGAGATCCTGGATAGGAATATGAACTTTTTGATTGTGAAAATCTGCGCAGAAAAGCGTGATCCCGACTTATTCCAAACTTTGTAAAACTGCAAATAGCACTCTAAAAACACGAAATATGATGTATTTGGTGCTAGATTCTGCCATATAACGCATTTTTGAGCAAAATTTCGCTTCTGAGCAGATTTTTAACATGCAGAATTCAAAACTCAAAACAAATCGGCCCCACGTTGGGCGCCAATTTATTACGTTTAGAATTCAAAAACAAATCGGCGCCACGTTGGGCGCCAATTTATTATGCTCAAAACTAGGGTAGCGACCGTACCCTTCAAAAACAAATCGGCCTAGCTCAGTATTAAGAAAAAATAAATCAATCAAAATAATCCCAGGGCCGGACTGGGTGGTTGTGAGGTTAGCTTCAAGAGAAATACAAATTTCACTTAAACAAAATGACTGGACGCTACGTAAGCTAACTCTAGATAAAATAGAAAATAAGGGCGCCACGCAATTGTTAGTTTTTCCGTCCTCAGGCACACAACTGCGAAAGTACCTGTAAAAGAAAAGATGGTAGGATGGACGGGTAGAATATTGGGTTGTGGGATAATTAGATCTTTTGGCGTCGATCAAGATGCCGCAGAACATAAAATAAAACAATATCTCAAACAGTGATACTTACACCAGCTGTAAAAAAAAACACTTAATAAAATCACTATCTGAAAATTAAAGTGGTAGGTACTTTTTTTTTCACAAAATAAATTATAATCAAATTTCCCAAAAAAGTCAATATTTAATTACGTTAATTCAAAAATATAGAACAAAGGGAATATCAAAAGTAGAATAACAGAAAAGCAAAATGGCGGCGATTCGCGTCCCTAACGCAGACTTCAGCAAGTCCTAACAAAATCTATATCTGAACAAACACTCATAAACCTACTCCATAAAAAAGGTACAAAAGAAATGAAAGTCAGGCCCAGGATCGATCGACCTGGTTTACAAACGGACGTGGCGTTTATAAGGTAACAAAGAAAGCATAAAAAAAAGGCGACTACGAATGCCTACCGCAGCAAAAAAATAATACACAAAAAGGTACAAATTCGTGGTGAAGCCACGAGGTGGCTAATGTCTAAATTAGCACCCAAAAAAGTCTGAATAACAAAATAAATGAAAATAGACCACTTAGCTGGCGACGCCACTGGAGATCACTATTGACTTGATTGCTTGGCGTCTGGATCTCGGCCTCAGATCTGAATGACTGGATTCCAGGTAGTCGGGAAAATCAGGGTGGAAGTGAGGTACTTCCACAGTATGCGCCTTGGTACGGACGACGTTTTATCGCTGATGGTAAGCGATTTTAAGCAAAACGACCACTCACAATTTAAAATAATCCCCAACACGTGGGCTGCTCCGCCGAACAAAACAAATGGCCAAACTGCCCCGAATATTCGGCCGGAGCACAGCTCATCCCAAACGAATCCCCAACTTGGGCTTGCACACGCAAAAAAAAAACTTTGGAATAAGCCCACAAAATTGTAGTGATAAAAAGAACGAAAATAAATAAATGTACGTCTGTCCTACACCAGGACTTAAGGCTGACTATCTTCAATTAAGTCAAATCCGGTCGGTTTGACTTAATTGAAAATTAACCGTTCTTTATTAAAAAAAACCTTGCGGGCGCCCCAGTACTAAGATTCAAAAAAAATAAAACGTAACGTCACTGCCTGCAGCGCGCGCATTGCAGCAGCGACAATTTGAAACAAAATCTTTAACTAAAATTAATTAATACATGTAAACAAAAACACGCGTTTAATATAACCAAGAAAAACAACTGAGCTTGAAGAAGAGAAAAGAAACGGAACTAAAGATTGAAATATGAATAAAACTATAGAATATGAACTCAAAACTAGAAGTAAGTATATAAAGTAACTGAAATTAAACCCCAAATAACCCAAATTATATTTTAGAATCTAACCCAGCAAAAAAGTGACCAAAAGCCAAATTGGCACGTAACAAATCCCGCCTTTACTCCCGTGAGATGAAATTTCCCCAGAAATTCATCTCAAAAAAAACGTCAGCGCACTCGTAGAAAAAAATTAAGGGCCGTAAAGAAGAAGGAAATAGAAAAGACGACGTAATTTACGCAGCAATGGAGCCAGAAACAATCCTTTCAAATAGGAGATGCCTAGAGTCGTATATAGTGATAAATATTGAAATGAGACTTGGAATAGTTGAATCTCTTGTCTGAACAGTAAGGCTGGGATAAGACGATCATTTGAAGAAGTACACGCTCCGTGCACGTCTCTTAGCTTGTCAGCGGCTTGTATCCGAAAACGAAACGACTCAGCCAAACCATAGTCGAATGGGCGATGATCCTCGTGCGCTATCTTCGCGAAATCATCCCATTCGGCTATACAATCATCCAAAGAGCTCGTCAGCTCAATGGCACAGCTGTCCATTTCCGCCTCACATACAATCCTGACATCAACCAGTCGTTCTGGTACTTCAGTCGTCGCGATGCATGTACTGTCTTCTTCCAACGATAAAATATCATCGCAAACTTCTGCGATCAGTTCCTTACAAATACTAGGAGGCTCCCATGAGTTCACCTCTGGATCATCAACATATTCCAAGCAGAAGTCAACAGCCTCTGCTTTGGTGACAAATATTTCGTCCAGCCGATCAATCCTACAGAACAGCTGATCCATGGCCAAGTCCAAAACCTCAACTCCGGAGTTTTCTACTCTAGCCAGCCGCAAGAGGATGTGTTGCATTCGAGTACCTATCCGGTGGTACTCTGGACTATTGGTCTGAGACGAAAAACTTCCTATCAGCTCTTGCAACAACAAAACTTTCCCAATACAAATGCTAATCTCCTCGGCTACATCTAATGCCTTGATTACACGTAACGAGTACAGTGGCGAGACAGCAAATTGTCACTAGGCCGAGATAGTAATTGGAGCGAGTAAGTGTTCACACGTAATTTTGTACTCGTTACGTGTAAACAAGATGCAGAGAGTCAGTCAGTCAGTTTCGTGCACTCTTTTAAGTATGAGTTCACTAAGCTGCGCAAAGATGAATCGAAGAATAATAGTTAAATCATGTATTAAACTACTCATACCGCTCATATTGGAAGAATTGAGGGAGTTTTTGGAAGAAGAGAAACGTATATGGATAAGACCATGGATTTTGAGGAGATCTGGCCTTGGTGTTACAAACACTCTTTTTGGAGAATTGCAGTTAGAATGGTCGTCTCAACGTCCCACTTATTAGCCATGTAATTTTTTATTATAGCAATATTCTTTGCAGAAAACAGCTTGAGAGGAACACGGTATTAAATTGACTGAACGACAGACAAGTGGAGAACCGAGTGCATGTTCAGACCTGCCGAGTAGGCTGGCGAGTCAATGCGAGAGTGAGCATCGGCCTAGTAAATAGAAACAGGGTCGAGCTACTGTCTCGCCCTTTCGCTAGGCCGAGCGCTCGGCCGAGTACTCGGTAATGTGTTCACATCTACCGAGTACTCGGCCGAGAGCACTGTCTCGCCACTGTACTCGTTACGTGTGATCAAGGCATAAGAGTTCTATAGGACTGTTCGGTAGATCTTTATCTCTTTATCCACACGTTCCTGCAATTCTAGGCGTATGCTGTCGATCGTCAAGATTCTTGAGACCTTTACACCGCGTACCTTGAGTTCATACTCAAGTTCATCATTTTGCAAGGACGCTGAATCCATTGCCACAAAATTAGGAAAAGAAGAAAGAAAAAGATGAGAATAAACAAAAAAATTAACGTGAAATAAAATTCTGATATAAAAAAGAATCAGATTGAGTTCAATTCAATATGTTGATCCTCTACTGATCCTATCCACTGATATTTTAATTGAAAGTCAAAAAAAAAAAATTAAAAATGTAAGCAATCGTGAACTACTGTCAACTAATAAAAGTGAAGTTACGTTTCACTCATTTGAAAAATAGAAACAAAAATCAATTTCGTCTAAAGCTTGGCAACGTCTAATATAAAATCTAAAACAAAAACAGTAAAGCTAACCAATCGAGGCCCCACGTTGGGCGCCAATTTATAACATGCAGAATTCAAAACTCAAAACAAATTGGGCGCCAATTTATTACGTTTAGAATTCAAAAACAAATCGGCCCCACGTTGGGCGCCAATTTATTATGCTCAAAACTAGGGTAGCGACCCTACCCTTCAAAAACAAATCGGCTTAGCTCAGTATTAAAAAAAAATAAATCAATCAAAATAATCCCAGGGCCGGACTGGGTAGTTGTGAGGTTAGCTTCAAGAGAAATACAAATTTTACTGAAACAAAATGACTGGACGCTACGTAAGCTAACTCTAGATAAAACAGAAAATAAGGGCGCCACGCAATTGTTAATTTCTCCGTCCTCAGGCACACAACTGCGAAAGTACCTGTAAAAGAAAAGATGGTAGGATGGACGGGTAGAATATTGGGTTGTAGGACAATTAGTTCTTTTGGCGTCGATCAAGATGCCGCAGAACATAAAATAAAACAATATCTCAAACAGTGATACTTACACCAGCTGTAAAAAAAAACACTTAATAAAATCACTATCTGAAAATTAAAGTGGTAGGTACTTTTTTTTTCACAAAATAAATTATAATCAAATTTACCCAAAAAAGTCAATATTTAATTACGTTAATTCAAAAATATAGAACAAAGGGAATATCAAAAGTAGAATAACAGAAAAGCAAAATGGCGGCGATTCGCGTCCCTAACGCAGACTTCAGCAAGTCCTAACAAAATCTATATCTGAACAAACACTCATAAACCTACTCCATAAAAAAGGTACAAAAGAAATGAAAGTCAGGCCCAGGATCGATCGACCTGGTTTACAAACGGACGTGGCGTTTATAAGGTAACAAAGAAAGCATAAAAAAAAGGCGACTACGAATGCCTACCGCAGCAAAAAAATAATACACAAAAAGGTACAAATTCGTGGTGAAGCCACGAGGTGGCTAATGTCTAAATTAGCACCCAAAAAAGTCTGAATAACAAAATAAATGAAAATAGACCACTTAGCTGGCGACGCCACTGGAGATCACTATTGACTTGATTGCTTGGCGTCTGGATCTCGGCCTTAGATCTGAATGGCTGGATTCCAGGTAGTCGGGAAAACCAGGGTGGAAGTGAGGTACTTCCACAGTATGCGCCTTGGTACGGACGACGTGTTATCGCTGATGGTAAGCGATTTTAAGCAAAACGACCACTCACAATTTAAAATAATCCCCAACACGTGGGCTGCTCCGCCGAACAAAACAAATGGCCAAACTGTCCCAAATATTCGGCCGGAGCACAGCTCATCCCAAACGAATCCCCAACTTGGGCTTGCACACGCAAAAAAAAACTTTGGAATAAGCCCACAAAATTGTAGTGATAAAAAAAACGAAAATAAATAAATGTACGTCTGTCCTACACCAGGACTTGAGGCAGACTATCTTCAATTAAGTCAAATCCGGTCGGTTTGACTTAATTGAAAATTAACCGTTTTTCATTAAAAAAAACCTTGCGGGCGCCCCAGTACTAAGATTTGAAAAAAATAAAACGTAACGTCACTGCCTGCAGCGCGCGCATTGCAGCAGCGACAATTTGAAACAAAATCTTCAACTGAAATTAATTAATACATGTAAACAAAAACACGCGTTTAATATTACCAAGAAAAAAAATCGAGCTTAAAGAAGAGAAAAGAAACGGAACTAAAGATTGAAATATGAATAAAACTATAGAATATGAGCTCAAAACTAAAAGTAAGTATATAAAGTAACTGAAATTGAATCTCAAATAACCCAAATTATATTTTAGAATCTAACCCAGCAAAAAAGTGATCAGAAGCCAAATTGGCACGTAACAATTTACAAAATCAAAAATTTCTCAACGAGACAGAAAAAACGCTGATAACTTGCTGGAAACGCAAAATTTTTTGCGCTTGAGGATGGATTCATGCGTTTTAGGTTGTAATGGATAGATTTATGTGATTTGCGATACTTTGAAACTGCTCAGAATGTGGTAATCTTGACTTATTTCAAACTTCATATAACTGCAGATAGCGCTCTGAAAACACGAGATACGATGTTTTTGTCGATGGATTCATACATATTATGAGGTCCTGGATAGGAATATGAACTTTTTGATTGTGATTATCTGCGCGGAAGAGCGTGATTCCGACTTATTCAGAAGTATGTGAAACTGCAAATAGCACTCTAATAATACGAAATATGATGTATTTGGTGCTAGATTCTGCCATATAACGCATTTTTTAAGCAAAATCTTGCTTCTGAGCAGATTAACAGAATCAAAAATTACTCAACGGGACAGAAATAACGCTGATAACTCGTTGGAAACGCAAAATTTTGTGCATTTGAGGACGGATTAATGCGTATTATGTTGTATTGGATAGATTTATGTGATTTGCGATACTTTGAAACTGCTCAGAATGTGGTAATTTCGACTTATTTCAAACTTCATATAACTTCAGATAGCGCTCTGAAAACACGAGATACGATGTTTTTGTCGATAGGTTCATACATATTATGAGGTCCTGGATAGGAATACTTACTTTTTGATTGTGAAAATCAGCGCGGGAAAGCGTGATCTCGAGTTATTTCAAAGTTTGTAAAACTGCAAATAGCACTCTAAAAACATAAAATATGATGTATTTGGTGCTTGATTCTGCCATATAACGCATGTTTGAGCAAAATCTTGCTTCTGAGCAGATTTACGCAAAATTTTGTGCATTTGAGGACGGATTCATGCGTATTATGTTGTATTGGATAAATTTATGTGATTTGCGATACTTTGAAAATGGTCAGAATGTGGTAATTTTGACTTATTTCAAACTTCATATAACTGCAGATAGCGCTCTGAATACACGAGATACGATATTTTTGTCGATAGATTCATACATATTATGAGGTCCTGGATAGAAATATGAACTTTTTTATTGTGAAAATCTGCGCGGAAAAGCGTGATCTCGACTTATTCCAAACTTTGTAAAACTGCAAATAGCACTCTGAAAACACGAAATATGATGTATTTGGTGCTATATTCTGCCATATAACGCATTTTTGAGCGAAATCTTCCTTCTGAGCAGATTGACAGAATCAAAAATTTCTCAACGAGACATAAAAAAACGCTGATAACTTGCTGGAAACGCAGAATTTTTTGCGCTTGAGGATGGATTCATGCGTTTTATGTTGTAATGGATAGATCTATGTGATTTGCGATACTTTGAAACTGCTCAGAATGTGGTAATCTTGACTTTTTTCAAACTTCATATAACTGCAGATAGCGCTCTGAAAACACGAGATACGATGTTTTTGTTGATGGATTCATACATATTGTGAGGTCCTGGATAGGAATATGAACTATTCGATTGTGAAAATCTGCGCGGAAAAGCGTGATCTCGACTTATTCCAAAGTTTGTAAAACTGCAAATAGCACTCTAAAAACACCAAATATGATGTATTTGGTGCTTGATTCTGCCATGTAACGCATTTTCGAAGCAAAATCTTGCTTCTGAGCAGATTTACAGAATCAAAAATTTCTCAACAAGACAGAAAAAACGCTGATTACTCGCTGGAAACGCAAAATTTTCTGCGTTTGAGGACGGATTCATGCGTATTATGTTGTAATGGATAGATTTATGTGATTTGCGATACTTTGAAACTGCTGAGAATGTGGTAATTTTGACTTATTTCAAACTGCATATAACTGCAGATAGCGCTCTGAAAACACGAGATACGATGTTTTTGTCGATGGATTCATATATATTGTGAGGTCCTGGATAGGAATATGAACTTTTTGATTGTGAAAATCTGCGCGGAAAAGCGTGATTCCGACTTATTCCAAAGTTTGTAAAACTGCAAATAGCACTCTAAAAACACGAAATATGATGTATTTGGTACTAGATTCTGCCATATAACGCATTTTTGAAGCAAAATCTTGCTTCTGAGCAGATTCACAGAATCAAAAATTTCTCAACAAGACAGAAAAAACGCTGATAACTCGCTGGAAACGCAAAATTTTGTGCATTTGAGGACGGATTCATGCGTTTTATGTTGTATTTGATAGATTTATGTGATTTGCGATACTTTAAAACTGCTTAGAATGTGGTAATTTTGACTTATTTCAAACTTCATATAACTGCAGATAGCGCTCTGAAAACACGAGATACGATGTTTTTGTCGACAGATTCATAAATATTGTGAGGTCCTGGATGGGAATATGAACTTTTTGATTGTGAAAATTTGCGCGGAAAAGCGTGATCTCGACTTATTCCAAAGTTTGTAAAACTGCAAATAGCACTCGTAAAACACAAAATATGATGTATTTGGTGCTAGATTCTGTCATATAACGCATTTTTGAAGCAAAATCTTGCTTCTGAGCAGATTTACAGAATCAAAAATTTCTCAACGAGACTCAGAAAAAACGCTGATAACTTGCTGGGAACGCAAAATTTTCTGCGTTTGAGGACGGATTCATGCGTGTTATGTTGTAATGGATAGATTTATGTGATTTGCGATACTTTGAAACTGCTGAGAATGTGGTAATTTTGACTTATTTCAAACTTCATATAACTGCAGATAGCGCTCTAGAAACACGAGATACGATGTTTTTGTTGATGGATTCATACATATTGTGAGATCCTGGATAGAAATATGAACTTTTTGATTGTGAAAATCTGCGCGGAAAAGCGTGATCTCGACTTATTCCAAAGTTTGTAAAACTGCAGAGAGCACTCTACAAACACGGAATATGATGTATTTGATGCAAGATTCTGCCATATAACGCATTTTTGGAGCAAAATCTTGCTTCTGAGCAGATATACAGAATCAAAAATCTCTCAACGAGACTCAGGAAAAACGCTGATAACTCGCTGGAAACGCAAAATTATGTGCATTGGAGGACGCTTTTATGCATATTATGTAGTACTGTATTGATTTATGTGATTCGCGATACTTTGAAACTGCTCAAAATGTGGTAATTTTGACTTATTTCAAACTCCATATAACTGCAGATAGCGCTCTGAGAACACGAGATACGATGTTTTTGTCGATGGATTCATACATATTGTGAGGTCCTGGATAGGATTATTAACTTTTTGATTGTGAATATCAGCGCGGAAAAGCGTGATCTCGACTTATTCCAAAGTTTGTAAAACTGCAAATAGCACTCTAAAAACACGAAATATGATGTATTCGGTGCTAGATTCTGCCATATAACGCATTTTTGAGCAAAATCTTGCTTCTGAGCAGATTTACAGAATCAAAAATCTTTCAACGAGACAGAAAAAACGCTGATAACTTGCTTGAAACAAAAAATTTTTTGCGTTTGAGGACGGATTCATGCGTTTTATTTTGTAATGGATAGATTTATGTGATTTGCGATAGTTTGAAACTGCTCAGAATGTGGTAATTTTGACTTATTTCAAACTTCATATAACTGCAGATAGCGCTCTGAAAACACGAGATACGATGTTTTTGTCGATGGATTCATACATATTATGAGGTCCTGGATAGGAATATGAACTTTTTGATTGTGATAATCTGCGCGGGAGAGCGTGATTTCGACTTATTCGAGAGTATGTAAAACTGAAAATAGCACTCTAAAAACACGAAATATGATGTATTTGTTGCTAGATTCTGCCATATAACGCATTTTTCAAGCAAAATCTTGCTTCTGAGCAGATTAACAGAATCAAAAATCACTCAACGAGACAGAAATAACGCTGATAACTCGCTGGGAAACGCAAAAGTTTGTGCATTTGAGGACGGATTCATGCGTATTATGTTGTATTGGATAGATTTATGTGATTTGCGATACTTTGAAACTGCTCAGAATGTGGTAATTTTGACTTATTTCAAACTTTATATGACTTCAGATAGCGCTCTGAAAACACGAGATACGATGTTTTTGTCGATGGATTCACACGTATTGTGAGGTCCTGGATAGGAATATGATCTTTTTGATTGTGAAAATCTGCGCGGAAAAGCGTGATCTTGACTTATTCCAAAGTTTGTAAAACTGAAAGTAGCACTCTAAAAACACGAAATATGATGTATTTGGTGCCAGATTCTGCCATGTAACGCACTTTTGAAGCAGAATCTTGGTTTTGGGCAGATATACAGAATCAAAAATTACTCAACGAGACAGAAAAAACGTTGATAACTCGCTGGAAACGCAAAATTTTTTGCGTTTGAGGACGGATTCATGCATTCTATGTTGTAATGGATAGATTTATGTGATTTGCGATACTTTGAAACTGCTCAGAATGTGGTAATTTTGACTTATTTCAAACTTCATATAACTGCAAATAGCACTCTAAAAACACGAAATATGATGTATTTGTGGCTGGATTCTACCATATAATGCATTCTTGAAGCAGAATCTTGCTTCTAAGCAGATTTACAGAGTCGAAAATCTCTCAACGAGCCTCAGAAAAAACGCTGATAACTCGCTGGAAACGCAAAATCTTGTGCATTTGAGGACGGATTCATGCGTATCATGTTGAATTGGATAGATTCATGTGATTAGCGATACTTTGAAACTGCTCAGAATGTGGTAATTTTGACTTATTTCAAACTTCATATAACTGCAGATAGCGCTCTGAAAACACGAGATACGATGTTTTTGTCGATAGATTCATACATATTATGAGGTCCTGGAAAGGAATATGAACTTTTTGTTTGTGAAAATCTGCGCGGAAAAGCGTGATTTCGACTTATTCCAATGTTTGTAAAACTCAATGATTCCTCAACGAGACTCAAGAAAAAACGCTGATAACTCGCTGGAAACGCAGAATTTGGTGCATTTGAAGACGTATTATGTTGTATTGGATAGATTCATGTGATTTGCGATACATTGAAACTGCTCCAGAATATGGTAATTTTGACTTATTTCAAACTTCATATAACTGCAGATAGCGCTCTGAAAACACAAGACACGATGTTTTTGTCGATAGATTTGAACATATTATAAGGTCTTGGATAGGAATATGGACTTTTTGATTGTGAAAATCTGCGCGGAAAAGCGTGATTCCGACTTATTCCAAAGTTTGTAAAACTGCAAATAGCACTCTAAAAACACAAAATATGATATATTTGATGCTGGATTCTGCCATATAACGCATTTTTGAAGCAAAGTCTTGCTTCTGAGCAGATTTACAAAATCAAAAATTTCTCAACGAGACTCAGAAAAAACGCTGATAACTCGCTGGAAACGCAAAATACTGTGCCTTTGAGGTCGAATTCATGCGTATTATGTTGAATTGGATAGATTTATGTGATTTGCGATACTTTGAAACTGCTCAGAATGTGGTAATATTGACTTATTTCAAACTTCATATAACTGCAGATAGCGCTCTGAAAACACGAGATACGATGTTTTTATTAATAGATTCATACATATTATGAGGTCTTGAATAGGAATATGAACTTTTTGACCGTGACAATATGCGCGGAAAAGCGTGATTTTGACTTATTCCAAAGTTTGTAAAACTGTAAATAGCTCTCTAAAACACGAAATGAGATGTATTCACTGCAAGATTCTGCCATATAATGCATTTTTTAGGCAGAATCTTGCTTTTGAGCAAATTTACAGAATCAAAAATTTCTCAACGAGACTCAGAAAAAAACGCTGATAACTCGCTGGAAACGCAAAATTTTGTGCATTTGAGGACGGATTCATGCGTATTATGTTGTATTGGATAGATTTATGTGATTTGCGATACTTTGAAACTGCTCAGAATGTGGTAATTTTGACTTATTTCAAACTTCATATAACTGCAGATAGCGCTCTGAAAACATGAGATACAATGTTTTTGTCGATAGATTCATACATATTATGAGGTCCTGGATAGGAATATGAACTTTTTGATTGTGAAACTCTGCGCGGAAAAGCGTGATTTCGACTTATTCCAATGTTTGTAAAACTGCAAATAGCACTCTAAAAACACGAAATATGATGTATCTGGTGCTAGATTCTACCATATAACGCATTTTTGAAGCAAAATCTTGCTTCTGAGCAGATTTACAGAATCAAATATTTCTCAACGAGACTTAAAAAAAACGCTGATAACTCGCTGGAAACGCAAAATTTTGTGATTTTGAGTACGGATTCATGCGTATCAGATTGTATTGGATAGAGTCATGTGATTTGCGATACTTTGCAACTGCTCAGAATATGGTAATTTTGACTCATTTCAAACTCCATATTACTGCAGATGGCGCTTTGAAAACACGAGATACGATCTTTTTGTCTGAAGATTCATACATATTATGGGGTTCTGAATAGGAATATGAACTTTCTGATTGTGAAAATCTGCGCGGAAAAGCGTGATTTAGATATATTCCAAAGTTTGTAAAACTGCAAATTGCACTCTAAAAACACAAAATATGATATATTTGATGCTGAATTCTGCAATATAACCCAATTTTGAAGCAAAATCTTGCTTCTTAGCAGATTTACAGTATCAAAAATTTCTCAACGAGACTCAGAAAAAACGCTGATAACTTGCTGGAAACGCAAAATTCTTGAGGACGGTTTCATGCGTATTATTTTGTATTGGATAGATTTATGTAATTTGCGATACTTTGAAACTGCTTAGAATGTGGTAGTTTTGACTTATCCCAAACTTCATATAAATGCAGACAGCGCTTTGAAAACACGAGATACGATGGTTTTGTTCATAGATTCATACATATTATGAGGTCCTGGATAGGAATATGATTTTTTTGATTGTGAAAATCTGCGCGGAAAAGCGTGATTTCGACTTATTCCAAAGTTTGTAAAACTGCAACTAGCACTCTAAAAAGACAAAATATGATATATTTGGTGCTAGATTCTGCCATATAACGCATTTTTGAAGCAAATCTTGCTCCTGAGCAGATTTACAGAATCAAAAATTTCTTAACGAAACTCAGGAAAAACGCTGATAGCTTGCTGAAAACGCAAAATTTTGTGCATTTGGGACGGATTTATGCATATTATGTTGTATTGGATAGATTTATGTGATTTGCGATACTTTGAAACTGCTCAGAATGTGGTAATTTTGACTTATTTCAAACTTCATATAACTGCAGATAGCGCTCTGAAAACACGAGATACGATGTTTTTGTCGAAGGATTCATACATATTATGAGGTCCTGGATAGAAATATGAACGTTTTGATTATGAAAATCTGCGCGGAAAAGCGTGATTTTGACTTATTCCTGAGTATGTGAAACTGCAAATAGCACTCTAAAAACACGAAATATGATGTATTTGGTGCTAGATTCTGCCATATAACGCATTTTTGAAGCAAAACCTTGCTTCTGAGCAGATTTACAGAATCAAAAATTTCTCAACGAGACTCAGAAAATACGCTGATAACTTGCTGGAAACGCAGAATTTTGTGCATTTGAGACCAGATTCATGCGTATCATGTTGTATGGGATAGATTTATGTGATTTGCGATACTTTGAAACTGCTCAGAATGTGGTAATTTTGACTTATTTCAAACTCCATATAACTGCAGATAGCGCTCTGGAAACACGAGATACGATGTTTTTGTCGATGGATTCATACATATTATGAGATCCTGGATAGGAATATGAACTTCTTGATTGTGATAACCTGCGCGGAAAAGCGTGATTTTGACTTATTCCTGAGTATGTGAAACTGCAAATAGCACTCTAAAAACACGAAATATGATGTATTTGGTGCTAGATTCTGCCATATAACGCATTTTTGAAGCAAAATCTTGCTTCTGAGCAGATTTACAGAATCAAAAATCTCTCAACGAGACAGAAAAAACGCTGATAACTCGCTGGAAACACAAAATTCTCTGCGTTCAAGGGACGGATTCATGCGTTCTATGTTGTAATGGATAGATTTATGTGATTTGCGATACTTTGAAACTGCTCAGAATGAGGTAATTTTGACTTATTCCAAACTTCATATAACTGCAGATAGCGCTCTGAAAACACGAGATACGATGTTTTTGTCGATGGATTCATACATATTGTGAGGTCCTGGATAGGAAAATGAAGTTTTTGATTGTGAAAATCTGCGCGGAAAAGCGTGATCTCGATTTATTCCAAAGTTTGTAAAACTGCAAATAGCACTCTAAAAACACGAAATATGATGTATTTGGTGCTAGATTTTGCCATGTAACACATTTTTGAAGCATAATCTTGCTTCTGAGCAGATTTACAGAATCAAAAATCCCTCAACGAGACTCAGAAAAAACGCTGAAAACTCGCTGGAAAACGCAAAATTTTTTGCGTTTGAGAACGGATTCATTCGTATTCTGTTGTATTAGATTGATTTATGTGATTTGCGATACTTTGAAATTGCTCAGGATGTGGTAATTTTGACTTATTTCAAACTTCATATAACTGCAGATAGCGCTCTGAAAACACGAGATACGACGTTTTTGTCGATGGATCATACATATTATGAGATCCTGGATAGGAATATGAACTTTTTGATTGTGATAACCTGCGCGGCAAAGTGTGATTTCGACTTACTCCTGAGTATGTAAAACTGCAAATAGCACTCTAAAAAACACAAAATATGATGTATTTGGTGCTGGATTCTGCCATATAACGCATTTTTCAAGCAAAATCTTGCTTCTGAGCAGATTTACAGAATCAAAAATCTCTCAGCGAGACTCGGAAAAAACGCTGATAACTCGCTGGAAACGCAAAATTTTGTGCATTTGTGGAGAGATTTATGCGTATTATGTTGTTTCGGATAGATTTATGTGATTTGCGATACTTTGAAACTGCTCAGAATGTGGTAATTTTGACTTATTTCAAACTTCATGTAACTGCAGATGGCGCTCTGAAAACACGAGATACGATGTTTTTGTCGATAGGTTCATACATATTATGAGGTTCTGGATAGGAATATCAACTTTTTGATTGTGAAAATCAGCGTGGGCAAGCGTGAATTCGACTCGATCCAAAGTTTGTAAAACTGCAAATAGCACTCTAAAAACATGAAATATGATGTATTTGGGCTAGATTCTGCCATATAACGCATTTTTGAAGCAAAATCTTGCTTCTAAGCAGATTTACAAAATCAAAAATTTCTCAACGAGACAGAAAAAAAGCTAATAACTCGCTGGAAACACAAAGTTTTGTGTTTTTGCGGACGGATGCATGAGTATTATGTTGTATTGGATAGATTTTTGTGATTTTTGATACTTTGAAACTGCTCAGAATGTGGTAATTTTGACTTATTTCAAACTTCATATAACTGCAGATAGCGCTCTGAACACACGGGATACGATGTTTTGGTCGATAGATTCATAAATATCATGAGGTCCTGGATGGGAATATGAATTTTTTGATTGTGAAAATCTGCGCGGAAGAGCGTGATCTCGACTTATTCCAAGGTTTGTAGAACTGCAAATAGCACTCTAAAAACTCGGAATATGATGTATTTGGTGCTAGATTCTGCCATATAACGCATTTTTGAAGCAAAATCTTGCTTCTGTGCAAATTTACAGAATCAAAAATTTCACAACAAGACTCAGAAAAAACGCTGTAAACTCGCTGCAAACGCAAAAGTTTTTGCGTTTGAGGACGGATTCATGCGTATTATGTTGTATCGGATAGATTCATGTGATTTGCGATACTTTGGAACTGCTCAGAATGTGGTAATTTTGACTTATTTCAAACTTCATATAACTGCAGATGGATCGATGGATCCATACATATCATGAGGTCCTGGATAGGAATATGAACTTTCTGATTGTGATAATCTGCGCGGACTAGCGTGATTCTGACTTATTCCAAAGTATGTGAAACTGCAAATAGCACTCTAAAAACACAAAATATGATGTATTTGGTGCTAGATCTTGCCATATAACGCATTTTTGAAGCAAAATCTTGTTTCTGAGCAGATTTACAGGATCAAAAATTTCTCAACGAGGCTCAGAAAAAACGCTAATAACCCGCTGGCAACGCAAAATTCTGTGCATTTGGAGACATATTCATGCGTTTTATGTTGTATTTGATAGATTTATGTGATTTGCGATACTTCAAAAACTGCTTAGAATGTGGTAATTTTGACTTATTTCAAACTTCATATAACTGCAGATAGCGCTCTGAAAACACGAGGTACGATGTTTTTGTCGATAGATTCATACATATTATGAGGTCCTGGATGGGAATATGAACTTTTTTGATTGTGAAGATCTGCGCGGAAAAGCGTGATCTCGACTTATTCCAAAGTTTGTAAAACAGCAAATAGCACTCTAAAAACACAAAATATGATGTATTTGGTGCTAGATTCTGCCATATAACGCATTTTTGAAGCAAAATCTTGGTTCTGATCAGATTTACAGAAACAAAAATTTCTTAACGAGACTCAAAAAAACGCTGATAACTCGCTGGAAACGCTAAATTTTGTGCATTTAAGGACGGATTCATGCGTATTATGTTGTATTTGATGGATTTATGTGATTTGCCATACTTTGAAACTGCTCAGGATGTGGTAATTTTGACTTATTTCAAACTTCATATAACTGCAGATGGCGCTCTAAAAGCACTAGATACGATGTTTTTGTCGATAGATTCATACATAATATGAGGTCCTGGATGGGAATATGAAACTTTTTGATTGTGAAAATCTGCGCGAAAAAGCGTGATCTCGACTTATTCCAGAGTCTGTAAAACTGCAAATAGCACTCTAAAAACACGAAATATGATGTATTTGGTGCTAGATTCTGCCATATAACGCATTTTTTGAAGCAAAATCCTGCTTCTGAGCAGATTTACAGAATCAAACATTTCTCAACGAGACTCAGAAAAAACGCTGATAACTTGCTGGAAACGCAAAATTTTGTGCATCTGAAGACGGAATCATGCGTATTATGTTGTATTGGAAAGATTCATGTGATTTGCTATACTTTGAAACTGCTCAGAATGTGGTAATTTTGACTCATTTCAAAACTTCATGTAACTGCTGATAGCGCTCTGAAACACAAGATACGATGATTTTGTCGATAGATTCATACATATTATGAGGTCCTGGATGGAATATGAACTTTTTGATTCTTGAAATTGGCGCGGAAAAGCGTGATTTCGACTTATTTCAAAGTTTGTAAAACTGCAAATAGCACTCTAAAAACATGCAATACGATGTATTTGATGCTAGATTCTGCCAAATAACGCATTTGAAAGCATAAACTTGCTTCTGAGCAGATTTACAGAATCAAAAATTTCTCAGCGAGACTCAGAGAAAACGCTGATAACTCGCTGGAAACGCAAAATTTTGTGCATTTGGAGACGGATTCATGCGTATTATGTTGTATTGGATAGATTTATGTGATTTCCGATACTTTGAACTGCTCAGAATGTGGTAATTTTGACTTATTCCAAACTTCATATAACTGCAGATAGCGCTCCGAGAACACGATAAACGATGTTTTTGTCGATAGATTCATACATATTATGAGGTCCTGGATAGGAATATGAACTCTTTGATTGTGAAAATCTGCGCGGAAAAGCGTGATTTCGACTTATTCCAAAGTTTGTAAAACTGCGAAGAGCACTATAAGACCACAAAATATGATGTATTTGGTGCTAGATTCTGCCATGTAATGCATTTTGAAGCAAAATCTTGCTTCTGAGCAATTTAGAAATTAAAATTTTTTCAACGAGACTCAGAAAAAATCGCTGATAACTCGCTGAGAACGCAAAATTTTGTGCATTTTGGAGGGATTCATGCGTATTATGTTGTATGAATAGATTCATGTGATTTGCGATACTTTTGAAACTGCTCAGAATGTGGTAATTTTGACTTATTTCAAACTTCATGTAACTGCTGATAGCGCTCTGAAATACAAGATACGATGATTTTGTCGATAGATTCATACATATTATGAGGTCCTGGATGTGAATATGAACTTTTTGATTCTTAGAATCTGCGCGGAACAGCGTGATTTCGACTCATTCCAAAGTTTGTAAAACTGCAAATAGCACTCTAAAAAACATGAAATATGATGTATTTGATGCTAGATTCTGCCATATAACGCATTTTTGAAGCATAAACTTGCTTCTGAGCAAATTTACAGAATCAAAAATTTCTCAACGAGGACTACTGAAGAAACGCTGATGACTCGCTGGGAACGCAAAATTTCATGCATTTGAGGATGGATTCATGCGTATTATGTTGTATTGAATAGATTTATGTGATTCGCGATACTTTGAAACTGCTCAGAATGTGGTAATTTTGATTTATTTCAAACTTCATATAACTGCAGATAGCGCTCTGAAAACACGTGATACGATGTTTTTGTAAATAGATTCGAACATATTATGAGGTCTTGGATAGGAATATGAACTTTTTGATTGTGAAAATCTGCGCGGAAAAGCGTGATTTCGACTCATTCCAAAGTTTGTAGAATTGCAGATAGCATTATAAAAACACGAGATATGATGTATTTGGTGCTAGATTCTGCCATGTAACGCATTTATGAAGCAAAATCCTGCTTCTGAGCAGATTTACAGAATCAAACATTTCTCAACGAGACTCAGAAAAAACGCTGATAACTCGCTGGAAACGCAAAATTTTATGCATTTGAGGACGGATTCATGCGTATTATGTTGTATTGGATAGATTTATGTGATTTGCGATACTTTGGAACCGCTCAGAATGTGGTAATTTTGACCTATTTCAAACATCAGCAGATAGCGCTCTGAAAACACGTTAAACGATGTTTTTGTCGATAGATTCATACATATTATGAGGTCCTGGATAGGAATATGAACTTTTTGATTCTTAAAATCCGCGCGGAAAAGCGTGATTTCACCTAATTCCAAAGTTTGTAAAACTGCGTATAGCACTCTTAAAACACGAAATATGATGTATTTGGTGCCAGATTCTGCCATATAACGCATTTTTGAAGCAAAATCTTAATTCTGAGCAGATTTACTGAATCAATAATTTCTCAACGAGACTCAGAAAAAACGCTGATAACTCGCTGGAAACGCAGAATCTTGTGCATTTGACGACGGATTCATGCGTATTATGTTGTATTGGATAGATTCATGTGATTTGCGATACTTTGAAACAGCCCAGAATGTGGTAATTTTGACTTATATCAAACGTCATATAACTGCAGATAGCGCCCTGAAAACACGAGATACGATGTTTATGTCAATAGATTCATACATATTATGAGGTCCTGAATAGGTATATGAACTTTTTGATTGTGGAAATTTGCGCAGAAAAGCGTGATTTCGACTTATTTCAAAGTTTGTAAAGAGCACTCCAAGAACACAGAATATGATGTATTTGGTGCTAGATTCTACCATATAACGCATTTTTGATGCAAAATCTTGCTTCTGAGCAGATTTACAGAATCAAAAATTTCTCAACGAGACCCAAAAAAAACGCTGATAACTCGCTGGAAACTCAAAATTTTGTGCATTTGAGGACGGATTCATGCGAATTATGTTGTATTGGATAGATCTATGTGAACTGAGATACTTTGAAACTGCTCAGAATGTGGTAATTTTGACTTATTTCAAACTTCATATAACTGCAGATAGCGCTCTAAAAATACGAGATAAGATGTTTTTGTCGATAGATTCATACATATTATGAGGTCCTTAATAGAAATATGAACCTTTTGATTGTAAAAATCTGCGCGGAAAAGCGTCATTTCGACTCATTCGAATGTTTGTAAAACTGCAAATAGCACCCTAAAAACACGAAATATGATGTATTTAGTGCTAGATTCTGCCATATAATGCATTTTTGGAGCAAAATCTTGGTTCTAAGCAGATTTACAGAATCAAAAATTTTTCAACGAGACACAGAAGAAACACTGATAACTCGCTGGAAACGCAAAATTTTGTGCATTTGAGGACGGGTTCATGCGTTATATGTTGTATTGGATAGATATATGTGATTCGCGATACATTGAAACTGCTCAAAATGTGGTAATTTTGACTTATTTCAAACTTCCTATAACTGCAGATAGCGCACGAGATACGATGTTCTCGTCGATAGATTCATACATATCATGAGGTCCTGGATAGGAATATAAACTTTTTGATTGTAAAAATCTGCGCTGAAAAGCGTGATTACGACTTTGTAAAACTGCAAAGATCACTCCAAAAACACGAAATATGATGTATTTGGTGCTAGATTCTGCCATATGACGCATTTTTGATGCAAAATCATGCTTCTGAGTAGATTTACAGAATCAAAAATTTCTCAACGAGACTCAGAAATAACGCTGATAACTTGCTGGAAACGCAAAATTTTGTGCATTTGAGGACGGATACATGCGTATCATGTTGTATTGGATAGATTCATTGATTTGCGATACTTTGAAACCGCTCAGAATGTGGTAATTTTGACTTATATCAAACTTCATATAACTGCAGATAGCGCTCTCAAAACACGAGATACGATGTTTTTGTCGATAGATTCATACATATTATGAGGTCCTGGATAAGAATATGAACTTTTTGATTGTGAAAATCTGCGCGGAAAGGCGTGATTCCGACTTATTCCAAAGTTTGTAAAACTGCAGATAGCACTCTAAAAACACGAAATATGATGTATTTAGTGCTAGATTCTGCCATATAACGCATTTTTGAAGCAGAATCTTGCTTCTGAGCAGATTGACAGAATCAAAAATTCCTCAACGAGACTCAGAAAAAACGCTGATAACTCGCTGGAAACGCAGAATCTTGTGCATTTGACGACGGATTCATGCGTATTATGTTGTATTGGATAGATTCATGTGATTTGCGATACTTTGAAACAGCCCAGAATGTGGTAATTTTGACTTATTTCAAACGTCATATAACTGCAGATAGCGCTCTGAAAACACGAGATACGATGTTTTTGTCAATAGATTCAAACATATTATGAGGTCCTGAATAGGTATATGAACTTTTTGATTGTGGAAATTTGCGCAGAAAAGCGTGATTTCGACTTATTTCAAAGTTTGTAAAGAGCACTCCAAAAACACAGAATATGATGTATTTGGTGCTAGATTCTACCATATAACGCATTTTTGAAGCAAAATCTTGCTTCTGAGCAGATTTACAGAATCAAAAATTTCTCAACGAGACCCAAAAAAAACGCTGATAACTCGCTGGAAACTCAAAATTTTGTGCATTTGAGGACAGATTCATGCGAATTATGTTGTATTGGATAGATCTATGTGAACTGAGATACTTTGAAACTGCTCAGAATGTGGTAATTTTGACTCATTTCAAACTTCATATAACTGCAGATAGCGCTCTGAAAATACGAGATACGATGTTTTTGTCGATAGATTAATACATATTATGAGGTCCTCAATAGAAATATGAACTTTTTGATTGTAAAAATCTGCGCGAAAAAGCGTCATTTCGACTCATTCGAATGTTTGTAAAACTGCAAATAGCACCCTAAAAACACGAAATATGATGTATTTAGTGCTAGATTCTGCCATATATTGCATTTTTGGAGCAAAATCTTGGTTCTAAGCAGATTTACAGAATCAAAAATTTTTCAACGAGACTCAGAAGAAACACTGATAACTCGCTGGAAACGCAAAATTTTGTGCATTTGAGGACGGGTTCATGCGTTATATGTTGTATTGGATGGATATATGTGATTCGCGATACATTGAAACTGCTCAGAATGTGGTAATTTTGACTTATTTCATACTTCCTATAACTGCAGATAGCGCACGAGATACGATGTTTTCGTCGATAGATTCATACATATCATGAGGTCCTGGATAGGAATATAAACTTTTTGATTGTAAAAATCTGCGCGGAAAAGCGTGATTACGACTTTGTAAAACTGCAAAGATCACTCCAAAAACACAAAATATGATGTATTTGGTGCTAGATTCTGCCATATGACGCATTTTTGATGCAAAATCATGCTTCTGAGTAGATTTACAGAATCAAAAATTTCTCAACGAGACGCAGAAAAAACGCTGATAACTTGCTGGAAACGCAAAATTTTGTGCATTTGAGGACGGATACATGCGTATCATGTTGTATTGGATAGATTCATTGATTTGCGATACTTTGAAACCGCTCATAATGTGGTAATTTTGACTTATTTCAAACTTCATATAACTGCAGATAGCGCTCTGAAAACACGAGATACGATGTTTTTGTCGATAGATTCATACATATTATGAGGTCCTGGATAAGAATATGAACTTTTTGATTGTGAAAATCTGCGCGGCAAGGCGTGATTCCGACTTATTCCAAAGTTTGTAAAACTGCAGATAGCACTCTAAAAACACGAAATATGATGTATTTAGTGCTAGATTCTGCCATATAACGCATTTTTGAAGCAGAATCTTGCTTCTGAGCAGATTGACAGAATCAAAAATTTCTCAACGAGACTCAGAAAAAACGCTGATAACTCGCTGGAAACGCAGAATCTTGTGCATTTGACGACGGATTCATGCGTATTATGTTGTATTGGATAGATTCATGTGATTTGCGATACTTTGAAACAGCCCAGAATGTGGTAATTTTGACTTATTTCAAACGTCATATAACTGCAGATAGCGCTCTGAAAACACGAGATACGATGTTTTTGTCGATAGATTCATACATATCATGAGGTCCTGAATAGGTATATGAACTTTTTGATTGTGGAAATTTGCGCAGAAAAGCGTGATTTCGACTTATTTCAAAGTTTGTAAAGAGCACTCCAAAAACACAGAATATGATGTATTTGGTGCTAGATTCTACCATATAACGCATTTTTGATGCAAAATCTTGCTTCTGAGCAGATTTACAGAATCAAAAATTTCTCAACGAGACTCGAAAAAAACGCTGATAACTCGCAGGAAACTCAAAATTTTGTGCATTTGAGGACGGATTCATGCGAATTATGTTGTATTGGATAGATCTATGTGAACTGAGATACTTTGAAACTGCTCAGAATGTGGTAATTTTGACTTATTTCAAACTTCATATAACTGCAGATAGCGCTCTGAAAATACGAGATACGATGTTTTTGTCGATAGATTCATACATATTATGAGGTCCTTAATAGAAATATGAACCTTTTGATTGTAAAAATCTGCGCGGAAAAGCGTCATTTCGACTCATTCGAATGTTTGTAAAACTGCAAATAGCACCCTAAAAACACGAAATATGATGTATTTAGTGCTAGATTCTGCCATATAATGCATTTTTGGAGCAAAATCTTGGTTCTAAGCAGATTTACAGAATCAAAAATTTTTCTTCGAGACTCAGAAGAAACACTGATAACTCGCTGGAAACGCAAAATTTTGTGCATTTGAGGACGGGTTCATGCGTTATATGTTGTATTGGATAGATATATGTGATTCGCGATACATTGAAACTGCTCAGAATGTGGTAATTTTGACTTATTTCAAACTTCCTATAACTGCAGATAGCGCACGAGATACGATGTTTTCGTCGATATCATGAGGTCCTGGATAGGAATATAAACTTTTTGATTGTAAAAATCTGCGCGGAAAAGCGTGATTTCGACTTTGTAAAACTGCAAAGATCACTCTAAGAACACGGAATATGATGTTTTTGGTGCTAGATTCTACCATATAACGCATTTTTGAGGCAAAATCTTACTTCTGAGCAGATTTACAGAATCAAAAATTTCTCAACGAGACTCAGAAAAAACGCTGATAATCCGCTGGAAACGCAAAATTATGTGCATTTGAGAAGAGATTCATGCGTAATATGTTGTATTGGATAGATTTATGTGATTTGCGATACTTTGAAACTGCTCAGAATGTGGTAATTTTGACTTATTTCAAACTTCATGAAACTGCAGATGGCGCTCTGAAAACACGGGATACGATGTTTTTGTCGATAGATTCATACATATTATGAGGTCCTGGATAAAAATAAGAATTCTTTTATTCTTGAAATCCGCGCGGAAGAGCGTGATTTCAACTTATTCCAAAGTTTGTAAAACTGCAAATAGTACTCTAAAAACATGTAATATGATGAATATGATGCTAGATTCAGCCATATAACGCATCTTTGGACTCTAATCTTGTTTCTGAGTAGATATGCAAAATCAAAAATTTCTCAACGAGACTCAGAAGAAACGCTGATTACTCGCTGGAAACGCAAAATTTCATGCATTTGGGACGGATTCATGCGTATTATGTTGTATTGGATAGATTTATGTGATTTTCGATACTTTGAAACTGCTCAGAATGTGGTAATTTTGACTTATTTCAAACTTCATATAACTGCAGATAGCGCTCTGGAAACACGAGATACGAAGTTTTTGTCGATAGATTCATACATACTATGAGGTCCTGGATAGGAATATGAACTTTTTGATTGTGAAAATCTGCGCGGAAAAGCGTGATTTCGACTTATTCCAAAGTTTGTGAAACTGCAAATAGCACTCTAAAAACACGGAATATGATGTATTTGGTACTAGATTCTGCCATATAACGCATGTTTTAAGCAATATCTTGCTTCTGAGCAGATTTACTGAATCAAAAATTTCTCAACGAGACTCAGAAGAAACGCTAATAACTCGCTGGAAACGCTGAATTTCGTGCATTTGAGGACGGATTCATGCGTATTATGTTGTATTGGATAGATTTATGTGATTTTCGATACTTTGAAACTGCTCAGAATGTGGTAATTTTGACTTATTTCAAACTTTATATAACTGCAGATAGCGCTCTGAAAACACGAGATACGATGTTTTTGTCGATACATATTATGAGGTCCTGGATAGGAATATGAACTTTTTGATTGTAAAAATCTGCGCGGAAAAGCGCGATCTCGACTTATTCCAAAGTTTGTAAAACTGCAAATAGCACTCTACAAACACGAAATATATTGTATTTGGTGCTGGATTCTGCCATATAACGCATTTTTGAAGCAAAATCTTGCTTCTGAGCAGATTAATAGAATCAAAAATTTCTCAACGAGACTCAGAAAAAACGCTGAAAACTCGCTGGAAACGCAAAATTCAGCGTTTGAGGACGGATTAATGCGTATTCTGTTGTATTGGATAGATTTATGTGATTTGCGATACTTTGAAACTGCTCAGGATGTGGTAATTTTGACTTATTTCAAACTTCATATAACTGCAGATAGCGCTCTGAAAACACGAGATACGATGTTTTTGTCGATGGATTCATACATATTGTGAGGTCCTGGATAGGAATATGAACTTTTTGATTGTGAAAATTTGCGCGGAAAAGCGTGATCTCAACTTATTCCAAAGTTTGTAAAACTGCAAATAGCACTCTAAAAACACGAAATATGATGTAGTTGGTGCTTGATTCTGCCATGTAACGCATTTTTGAAGCAAAATCTTGCTTCTGAGCAGATTTACAGAATCAAAAATTTCTCAACGAGACAGAAAAATCGCTGATTACTCCCTGGAAAGGCAAAATTTTCTGCGTTTGAGGACGGATTCATGCGTATTATGTTGTAATGGATAGATTTATGTGATTTGCGATACTTTGAAACTGCTGAGAATGTGGTAATTTTGACTTATTTCAAACTTCATATAACTGCAGATAGCGCTCTAAAAACACTAGATACGATGTTTTTGTCGATGGATTCATACATATTGTGAGGTCCTGGATAGGAATATGAACTTTTTGATTGTGAAAATCTGCGCGGAAAAGCTTGATCTCGACTTATTCCAAAGTTTGTAAAACTGCAGAGAGCACTCTACAAACACGAAATATGATGTATTTGGTGCTAGATTCTGCCATATACCGCATTTTTGGAGCAAAATCTTGCTTCTGAGCAGATATACAGAATCAAAAATCTCTTAACGAGACTCAGGAAAAACGCTGATAACTTGCTGGAAACGCAAAATTTTGTGCATTGGAGGACGTTTTCATGCATATTATGTAGTAATGGATAGATTTATGTGATTCGCGATACTTTGGAACTGCTCAGAATGTGGTAATTTTGACTTATTTCAAACTCCATATAACTGCAGATAGCGCTCTGAAAACACGAGATACGATGTTTCTGTCGATGGATTCATACATATTGTGAGATCCTGGATAGGAATATGAACTTTTTGATTGTGAAAATCTGCGCGGAAAAGCGTGATCCCGACTTATTCCAAACTTTGTAAAACTGCAAATAGCACTCTAAAAACACGAAATATGATGTATTTGGTGCTAGATTCTGCCATATAACGCATTTTTGAGCAGAATTTCGCTTCTGAGCAGATTTTATAACATGCAGAATTCAAAACTCAAAACAAATCGGCCCCACGTTGGGCGCCAATTTATTACGTTTAGAATTCAAAAACAAATCGGCCCCACGTTGGGCGCCAATTTATTATGCTCAAAACTAGGGTAGCGACCGTACCCTTCAAAAACAAATCGGCCTAGCTCAGTATTAAGAAAAAATAAATCAATCAAAATAATCCCAGGGCCGGACTGGGTGGTTGTGAGGTTAGCTTCAAGAGAAATACAAATTTTACTTAAACAAAATGACTGGACGCTACGTAAGCTAACTCTAGATAAAATAGAAAATAAGGGCGCCACGCAATTGTTAGTTTTTCCGTCCTCAGGCACACAACTGCGAAAGTACCTGTAAAAGAAAAGATGGTAGGATGGACGGGTAGAATATTGGGTTGTGGGATAATTAGATCTTTTGGCGTCGATCAAGATGCCGCAGAACATAAAATAAAACAATATCTCAAACAGTGATACTTACACCAGCTGTAAAAAAAAACACTTAATAAAATCACTATCTGAAAATTAAAGTGGTAGGTACTTTTTTTTTCACGAAATAAATTATAATCAAATTTACCCAAAAAAGTCAATATTTAATTACGTTAATTCAAAAATATAGAACAAAGGGAATATCAAAAGTAGAATAACAGAAAAGCAAAATGGCGGCGATTCGCGTCCCTAACGCAGACTTCAGCAAGTCCTAACAAAATCTATATCTGAACAAACACTCATAAACCTACTCCATAAAAAAGGTACAAAAGAAATGAAAGTCAGGCCCAGGATCGATCGACCTGGTTTACAAACGGACGTGGCGTTTATAAGGTAACAAAGAAAGCATAAAAAAAAGGCGACTACGAATGCCTACCGCAGCAAAAAAATAATACACAAAAAGGTACAAATTCGTGGTGAAGCCACGAGGTGGCTAATGTCTAAATTAGCACCCAAAAAAGTCTGAATAACAAAATAAATGAAAATAGACCACTTAGCTGGCGACGCCACTGGAGATCACTATTGACTTGATTGCTTGGCGTCTGGATCTCGGCCTCAGATCTGAATGACTGGATTCCAGGTAGTCGGGAAAATCAGGGTGGAAGTGAGGTACTTCCACAGTATGCGCCTTGGTACGGACGACGTTTTATCGCTGATGGTAAGCGATTTTAAGCAAAACGACCACTCACAATTTAAAATAATCCCCAACACGTGGGCTGCTCCGCCGAACAAAACAAATGGCCAAACTGCCCCGAATATTCGGCCGGAGCACAGCTCATCCCAAACGAATCCCCAACTTGGGCTTGCACACGCAAAAAAAAAACTTTGGAATAAGCCCACAAAATTGTAGTGATAAAAAGAACGAAAATAAATAAATGTACGTCTGTCCTACACCAGGACTTAAGGCTGACTATCTTCAATCAAGTCAAATCCGGTCGGTTTGACTTAATTGAAAATTAACCGTTCTTTATTAAAAAAAACCTTGCGGGCGCCCCAGTACTAAGATTCAAAAAAAATAAAACGTAACGTCACTGCCTGCAGCGCGCGCATTGCAGCAGCGACAATTTGAAACAAAATCTTCAACTAAAATTAATTAATACATGTAAACAAAAACACGCGTTTAATATAACCAAGAAAAACAACTGAGCTTGAAGAAGAGAAAAGAAACGGAACTAAAGATTGAAATATGAATAAAACTATAGAATATGAACTCAAAACTAGAAGTAAGTATATAAAGTAACTGAAATTAAACCCCAAATAACCCAAATTATATTTTAGAATCTAACTCAGCAAAAAAGTGACCAAAAGCCAAATTGGCACGTAACAAATCCCGCCTTTACTCCCGTGAGATGAAATTTCCCCAGAAATTCATCTCAAAAAAAACGTCAGCGCACTCGTAGAAAAAAATTAAGGGCCGTAAAGAAGAAGGAAATAGAAAAGACGACGTAATTTACGCAGCAATGGAGCCAGAAACAATCCTTTCAAATAGGAGATGCCTAGAGTCGTATATAGTGATAAATATTGAAATGAGACTTGGAATAGTTGAATCTCTTGTCTGAACAGTAAGGCTGGGATAAGACGATCATTTGAAGAAGTACACGCTCCGTGCACGTCTCTTAGCTTGTCAGCGGCTTGTATCCGAAAACGAAACGACTCAGCCAAACCATAGTCGAATGGGCGATGATCCTCGTGCGCTATCTTCGCGAAATCATCCCATTCGGCTATACAATCATCCAAAGAGCTCGTCAGCTCAATGGCACAGCTGTCCATTTCCGCCTCACATACAATCCTGACATCAACCAGTCGTTCTGGTACTTCAGTCGTCGCGATGCATGTACTGTCTTCTTCCAACGATAAAATATCATCGCAAACTTCTGCGATCAGTTCCTTACAAATACTAGGAGGCTCCCATGAGTTCACCTCTGGATCATCAACATATTCCAAGCAGAAGTCAACAGCCTCTGCTTTGGTGACAAATATTTCGTCCAGCCGATCAATCCTACAGAACAGCTGATCCATGGCCAAGTCCAAAACCTCAACTCCGGAGTTTTCTACTCTAGCCAGCCGCAAGAGGATGTGTTGCATTCGAGTACCTATCCGGTGGTACTCTGGACTATTGGTCTGAGACGAAAAACTTCCTATCAGCTCTTGCAACAACAAAACTTTCCCAATCTTATATACTAAAAGGCATAAGATACACTTTCAGTTAGCCACGGCTACAGCCTAAACGAGAACTCTGATTAACATGATTTTTTTTTTATAAATTTGATATTCTTGACGAGCAGTGCCTTTTGGGGGTCTCAATTTTTTCAGTCTTATAGGTTTCGTGTAAAAAATCAAAAACCGTCAAAAATTCCTCCTGAACATAGTAGGCATGTACAAATAATTGTTGAACATCGATGACATCTGTCAGCTTTGACGTTTAGGTTTCAATATTATTTCATTGAATATTGCAAAATGAGAAAGATTTCCACAAATTTATGTATTAATACATCTATTACAAACATGAGCAAATCACTTGTGATACATTTTGAGCTTATATTATGCTTAAATATTAAAATTACTATTTTTTTGACATTTCAATAAATTCAGTAGTGCCAACTTATTGCCCAAGCGAAGAATGTACATGCGTACTCGCTTTCATGTAAAAATAGTAGCCATGTACAAATAATTGTTGAACATCGATGATATCTGTCAGCTTTGACGTTTAGGTTTCAATAGTATTTCATTAAATATTGCAGGATGAGAAAAATTTCCACAAATTTATGTATTAATACATCTATTACAAACATGAGCAAATCATTTGTGATACATTTTGAGCTAATATTATGCTTAAATATTAAAATTACTATTTTTTTGACATTTCAATAAATTCAGTAGTGCCAACTTATTGCCCAAGCGAAGAATGTACATGCGTACTCGCTTTCATGTAAAAATAGTAGCCATGTACAAATAATTGTTGAACATCGATGATATCTGTCAGCTTTGACGTTTAGGTTTCAATAGTATTTCATTAAATATTGCAGGATGAGAAAAATTTCCACAAATTTATGTATTAATACATCTATTACAAACATGAGCAAATCATTTGTGATACATTTTGAGCTAATATTATGCTTAAATATTAAAATTACTATTTTTTTGACATTTCAATAAATTCAGTATTGCCAACTTATTTTCCAAGCGAAGAATGTACATGCGTACTCGCTTTTACGCAAAATTCCAATTCCAATTTTCAACAATGTACACATCTAATAAATAGAAAGTAAGTAGTTTAATTGAATAATATTAACAAAATGACAATTTTATGTAATATTTTTCAGGCTATGTTCAAACATTTTTTGAAATAAAGTAATATGTCACGATATTCATGCATTTTAACGCAGAATATGTCTGATCGCAAAATGGATTAGTTGTTGGCTAAGTTATAGAATGATTTCAACATATAATTGTTATGAAGAAATCGATTCTTATAATCAAGGGATATTTTGATTCATGATGTTTCTCTGTTGTGAATGGAATAAGTACTGAAGATTGAATGAAGTTTGACACATGTCAAATATAGTTTAGCTGGTTCATGTGGTAAATATTCAACAATACACGAGTATTTATTTAGATTTTCAATATTATTTAGTAATAGTTCAGTTTATGCTATTCTCACATCTCTTTCAGTTGAATAAATTTGCATTGAAGACTTGATAAACCCAGCCAATCGAACATTTTGCTTGAGTCAACAATGAAACAAGCAATAAGCAACTGATTATAGTATTACGATAATGGAGCCATCAATCAATATTTTGTAATTGTTGAAAGATATAAATCATACATCACTCAATGAACATCTATTAGAGTATGAATATTTTCGATAACCTCGTATTTGAGGTTATGTAAAGAGTAATTTTACTAGAAGCGGCATTGAGCTGATGAAACACACTAAGCTTGGGTGAGAACGATGATGAAAATATCGATTGTCATCATTTATTTTTTGAAAAATGTAAATTATAACATATAACTGAAATAAACTGTACGTAAATGTTCTGTATAATACATATTATTTTATTACAATATCAAAAGTCACTAATTTCTTATTTAGTGTGGATGTTCCTATTCAATTGGTATACAAAATTGGATATGAAATATTTTCTTGATGATTCTGACATATTAAATGCATTGGGGAGAGTAGTAAATGTCAGTGGCTCTAAAACTTTGATCTGTAGTTCTTGACTTCTAATAGTCTAGGCTCTAATGTTGATTCATTCCATGAGCTGATGTTTTAATACGTAGTATAGGCAATTCTGATGTATGCACTAGAGACTAGAGTGTGATTGTTGGAATCATGAGTTCATTATTGTACACAGGTTATACACAACAAACATAGCCTATATGGACTACAGAAGATAAGTACCTGAATAATACTTTTTACAAATGATACTCTTCTTGAAGAAGTCTTCAATAATAGCGTTGTACGAATTATTCTATTTAAACATTTTTGCTCTCTTTACGTTTCAAATGAGTAAATCAGACATGGACATATATATTGCAAGGACCATGAGATCTTGAACTGAAAGTTGAAACGTGCATCACTGCTATTAGTGGTACATTTTAGGATTAAATTTCAATAACCCATAGATTAGACCCTTGTAAGAATAGACATATACGAACAAGATTTTAGAACCAAATTAATTCATCTACTTACATACAGGCCTGTCAAATTGTTAAATATTAACGAGATTCATGGCTTTTTGGATATTCTTTGCCTCAAATTGTACAATTTTATTAAACGTCAACGAAATATATCTTTGTATTTAAAAACTACAAATACGATAAAATGGTAGATGACGTGAACGAAGATAAAACGAAATAAGAATTATTGGTTTAAACTTCCAATTTGATAATAATCGGTAATATCGATTAGAAAAATTATATATGGGATTGGAAAAAATTAATTTCTCAAGAAATGTAGGAAACACATGATATAGATGGATTCAGTGCTTTATTCTCAGATAATACGTATTCAAGAAAGGGTTTTCGCGGAAAATGTTGATAGATGATACGGGTTGCTGCAAGTGAAATTGTTCTGTTGTAATCAGCTGATTTTGATGAATGTCATTGAAACAATCAACACAGACATCTATTCCAACAGTTGGTAACATTGTTAGGTGTGACGTTGATTCTCGGGTGCGCGTGCACAGGCGCGTGCGTAAGAAAGAGTGGATAGAGATATTTTGTGAGAATCAGATATTATTTTTCTTTTAGTGTTTGCTCATAATATCAGTTATTGAAATATATTATAATAGTTGAGCGAAATCATATATGGGATTGAAAAAAATTAATTTCTCAAGAAGTGTAGGAGACACATGATATGGATAGATTCAATATTTTATTCTCAGAATAAACGTAGTTATGCAAGAAAGGATCTTCGCGGAAAATATTGATAGATGATATAGGCTGCTGCAAGTAAAAATTTACTGTTGTAATCAGCTGATTTCAATGAACGTCATTGGAACAATCAACACAGACATCTGTTCCAACAGTTGGCAACACTGTTAGGTGTGACGTTGACGCTCGAGTGCGCGTGCGCAGGCGCGTGCGTAAGAAAGAGTAAATAGAGATATTTTGTAAAAGTCAGATATTATTTTTCTTTTAGTGTTTGTTCATAATATCTGTTAGTGAAATATATTGTAATTGTGAAGAACAGGAGTTTTTGGTTGAATATTAAGGAATCGGATGACGAGTAGTCAGATGATACAATAGCTGTCAACATTTTCATTGCTACATTCATCAATTTCATTATTTTTATCAATTCCTTAATATTGTATTCTATTAAATAGGCACTTTGAACAACTAATATTGATTTAATGAATAATTTTACTGTTCTCATCAACAAGACTGCAACAGCAATTTCTTTGTTATAATCAACAAGCCATTATTTTCATGAACATTGGTATTGTTATAATTGGTAGTTTGGACGTTTTAGTTACCTTATACTGTTGTTTTAATGCTACGATCAAATTGTATACTCAAATCCACAATTTTATTCTTGGAATCAATGATTTGATTGTTGTATTCAATAATATTTTTATTATAATCACATGACTCTTTCAAACTAATATTTTTATTGTAGTGGTTATCATGATCTTATAACCAACAATAATTCCTGAGTAGAAATCATCGATTGTAGATTATCACGGACAACAATCATTTGTTGTGATCAACTCAATTTTGACTTAAATCGTGAAGTTATTGTTAATTCATGATATAAACGATAAAAACTTACTGAAAATTATTGTTGTCATTTACTCAATTCCAATTGTGATCTATGGTTGATTGTTGCAATCGATGGACTGACTATTTAATGGATATCGTACTATTGGTATAATCAACAAAAAATGCTATGTACTAGTCCTTATTAACAATTTATAATTAGGATCACCTTCTCTTCCATTGCTTCCGACAAAATATTGTTTTAATCAGCCCATCTTTTGTTGTGATCAACCAGCAATGATTTATTGATAAGGATGAGCAAAATATTGTTGCAATCGATCGCAAACTGATAGCTGTGATCATTCAATGATCACTGAAGTGAAATGAATTGTTGGCATCAATATCAATTTCAAAATACGAAGCGTAGATGATTTTATTCAGCAATCCAGGATTGTTTTCTGATTTATTCCTGTTGTGGTCAAAAAAAAAACCGATTGGTTCTATATTCGAGCAATTTATTATCGATCTTCGAATGCTGTCTTAGATATGAAATATGAGTCAGCATGACAACTGAGACGTTAATTATATTTACCAGTTTTTCTGAATGAAGAAATTGAAGCTAACTTTGATTTGTTATTAAACAAATTTGCTTTGAATTCAAAATATCCTTGGAGATAATTTTGAAGCCAATTTGCTTGATGATTTTCTTAAGGATTCATACCTAAATATGATAAGAAACTGTCAATCAATATAATCACGGGCAGAGAAAAGTGAAGTAATATAATATGAAGCAGGGGAATTACGTGAGCTCAATTCACATCCTGGATTGATCTTGTCAAGGAAGAATTCTTGTTAGAGAAGCGGTACATATTTGGAGCTGCGACGCCTAGAGTCTCTGTAATTCGTGAAGAAGTTGAAATCAATAATTTTTCTCCAGAGTGAAATCACGAATAGGGAAAAATGCGGAAATATAATATGGAGCAGGAGAATTCTGTACGCTGAAATTATGATTGGGACTAATCTTATTAAGAAATAATTTTTGCCGGAGGCGGTTCACATATGGAGCTGCGAAGCCTAGCGCTTAGACCTGCGAAGCAGGTCGAAACGCTAGTACAAATGCTAATCTCCTCGGCTACATCTAATGCCTTGATTACACGTAACGAGTACAGTGGCGAGACAGCAAATTGTCACTAGGCCGAGATAGTAATTGGAGCGAGTAAGTGTTCACACGTAATTTTGTACTCGTTACGTGTAAACAAGATGCAGAGAGTCAGTCAGTCAGTTTCGTGCACTCTTTTAAGTATGAGTTCACTAAGCTGCGCAAAGATGAATCGAAGAATAATAGTTAAATCATGTATTAAACTACTCATACCGCTCATATTGGAAGAATTGAGGGAGTTTTTGGAAGAAGAGAAACGTATATGGATAAGACCATGGATTTTGAGGAGATCTGGCCTTGGTGTTACAAACACTCTTTTTGGAGAATTGCAGTTAGAATGGTCGTCTCAACGTCCCACTTATTAGCCATGTAATTTTTTATTATAGCAATATTCTTTGCAGAAAACAGCTTGAGAGGAACACGGTATTAAATTGACTGAACGACAGACAAGTGGAGAACCGAGTGCATGTTCAGACCTGCCGAGTAGGCTGGCGAGTCAATGCGAGAGTGAGCATCGGCCTAGTAAATAGAAACAGGGTCGAGCTACTGTCTCGCCCTTTCGCTAGGCCGAGCGCTCGGCCGAGTACTCGGTAATGTGTTCACATCTACCGAGTACTCGGCCGAGAGCACTGTCTCGCCACTGTACTCGTTACGTGTGATCAAGGCATAAGAGTTCTATAGGACTGTTCGGTAGATCTTTATCTCTTTATCCACACGTTCCTGCAATTCTAGGCGTATGCTGTCGATCGTCAAGATTCTTGAGACCTTTACACCGCGTACCTTGAGTTCATACTCAAGTTCATCATTTTGCAAGAACGCTGAATCCATTGCCACAAAATTAGGAAAAGAAGAAAGAAAAAGATGAGAATAAACAAAAAAATTAACGTGAAATAAAATTCTGATATAAAAAAGAATCAGATTGAGTTCAATTCAATATGTTGATCCTCTACTGATCCTATCCACTGATATTTTAATTGAAAGTCAAAAAAAAAAAATTAAAAATGTAAGCAATCGTGAACTACTGTCAACTAATAAAAGTGAAGTTACGTTTCACTCATTTGAAAAATAGAAACAAAAATCAATTTTGTCTAAAGCTTGGCAACGTCTAATATAAAATCTAAAACAAAAACAGTAAAGCTAACCAATCGAGGCCCCACGTTGGGCGCCAATTTATAACATGCAGAATTCAAAACTCAAAACAAATTGGGCGCCAATTTATTACGTTTAGAATTCAAAAACAAATCGGCCCCACGTTGGGCGCCAATTTATTATGCTCAAAACTAGGGTAGCGACCCTACCCTTCAAAAACAAATCGGATTAGCTCAGTATTAAAAAAAAATAAATCAATCAAAATAATCCCAGGGCCGGACTGGGTAGTTGTGAGGTTAGCTTCAAGAGAAATACAAATTTTACTGAAACAAAATGACTGGACGCTACGTAAGCTAACTCTAGATAAAACAGAAAATAAGGGCGCCACGCAATTGTTAATTTCTCCGTCCTCAGGCACACAACTGCGAAAGTACCTGTAAAAGAAAAGATGGTAGGATGGACGGGTAGAATATTGGGTTGTAGGACAATTAGATCTTTTGGCGTCGATCAAGATGCCGCAGAACATAAAATAAAACAATATCTCAAACAGTGATACTTACACCAGCTGTAAAAAAAAACACTTAATAAAATCACTATCTGAAAATTAAAGTGGTAGGTACTTTTTTTTTCACAAAATGAATGATAATCAAATTTACCCAAAGAAGTCAATATTTAATTACGTTAATTCAAAAATATAGAACAAAGTGAATATCAAAAGTAGAATAACAGAAAAGCGAAATGGCGGCGATTCGCGTCCCTAACGCAGACTTCAGCAAGTCCTAACAGAATCTATATCTGAACAAACACTTATAAACCTACTCCATAAAAAAGGTACAAAAGAAATGAAAATCAGGCCCAGGATCGATCGACCTGGTTTACAAACGGACATAGCGTTTATAGGGTAACAAAGAAAGCATAAAAAGAAGGCGACTACGAATGCCTACCGCAGCAAAAAAATAATACACAAAAAGGTACAAATTCGTGGTGAAGCCACGAGGTGGCTAATGTCTAAATTAGCACCCAAAAAAGTCTGAATAACAAAATAAATGAAAATAGACCACTTAGCTGGCGACGCCACTGGAGATCACTATTGACTTGATTGCTTGGCGTCTGGATCTCGGCCTTAGATCTGAATGGCTGGATTCCAGGTAGTCGGGAAAACCAGGGTGGAAGTGAGGTACTTCCACAGTATGCGCCTTGGTACGGACGACGTGTTATCGCTGATGGTAAGCGATTTTAAGCAAAACGACCACTCACAATTTAAAATAATCCCCAACACGTGGGCTGCTCCGCCGAACAAAACAAATGGCCAAACTGTCCCAAATATTCGGCCGGAGCACAGCTCATCCCAAACGAATCCCCAACTTGGGCTTGCACACGCAAAAAAAAACTTTGGAATAAGCCCACAAAATTGTAGTGATAAAAAAAACGAAAATAAATAAATGTACGTCTGTCCTACACCAGGACTTGAGGCAGACTATCTTCAATTAAGTCAAATCCGGTCGGTTTGACTTAATTGAAAATTAACCGTTTTTCATTAAAAAAAACCTTGCGGGCGCCCCAGTACTAAGATTTGAAAAAAATAAAACGTAACGTCACTGCCTGCAGCGCGCGCATTGCAGCAGCGACAATTTGAAACAAAATCTTCAACTGAAATTAATTAATACATGTAAACAAAAACACGCGTTTAATATTACCAAGAAAGAAAATCGAGCTTAAAGAAGAGAAAAGAAACGGAACTAAAGATTGAAATATGAATAAAACTATAGAATATGAGCTCAAAACTAAAAGTAAGTATATAAAGTAACTGAAATTGAATCTCAAATAACCCAAATTATATTTTAGAATCTAACCCAGCAAAAAAGTGATCAGAAGCCAAATTGGCACGTAACAATTTACAAAATCAAAAATTTCTCAACGAGACAGAAAAAACGCTGATAACTTGCTGGAAACGCAAAATTTTTTGCGCTTGAGGATGGATTCATGCGTTTTAGGTTGTAATGGATAGATTTATGTGATTTGCGATACTTTGAAACTGCTCAGAATGTGGTAATCTTGACTTATTTCAAACTTCATATAACTGCAGATAGCGCTCTGAAAACACGAGATACGATGTTTTTGTCGATGGATTCATACATATTATGAGGTCCTGGATAGGAATATGAACTTTTTGATTGTGATTATCTGCGCGGAAGAGCGTGATTCCGACTTATTCAGAAGTATGTGAAACTGCAAATAGCACTCTAATAATACGAAATATGATGTATTTGGTGCTAGATTCTGCCATATAACGCATTTTTTAAGCAAAATCTTGCTTCTGAGCAGATTAACAGAATCAAAAATTACTCAACGGGACAGAAATAACGCTGATAACTCGTTGGAAACGCAAAATTTTGTGCATTTGAGGACGGATTAATGCGTATTATGTTGTATTGGATAGATTTATGTGATTTGCGATACTTTGAAACTGCTCAGAATGTGGTAATTTCGACTTATTTCAAACTTCATATAACTTCAGATAGCGCTCTGAAAACACGAGATACGATGTTTTTGTCGATAGGTTCATACATATTATGAGGTCCTGGATAGGAATACTTACTTTTTGATTGTGAAAATCAGCGCGGGAAAGCGTGATCTCGAGTTATTCCAAAGTTTGTAAAACTGCAAATAGCACTCTAAAAACATAAAATATGATGTATTTGGTGCTTGATTCTGCCATATAACGCATGTTTGAGCAGAATCTTGCTTCTGAGCAGATTTACGCAAAATTTTGTGCATTTGAGGACGGATTCATGCGTATTATGTTGTATTGGATAAATTTATGTGATTTGCGATACTTTGAAAATGGTCAGAATGTGGTAATTTTGACTTATTTCAAACTTCATATAACTGCAGATAGCGCTCTGAATACACGAGATACGATATTTTTGTCGATAGATTCATACATATTATGAGGTCCTGGATAGAAATATGAACTTTTTTATTGTGAAAATCTGCGCGGAAAAGCGTGATCTCGACTTATTCCAAACTTTGTAAAACTGCAAATAGCACTCTAAAAACACGAAATATGATGTATTTGGTGCTATATTCTGCCATATAACGCATTTTTGAGCGAAATCTTCCTTCTGAGCAGATTGACAGAATCAAAAATTTCTCAACGAGACATAAAAAAACGCTGATAACTTGCTGGAAACGCAGAATTTTTTGCGCTTGAGGATGGATTCATGCGTTTTATGTTGTAATGGATAGATCTATGTGATTTGCGATACTTTGAAACTGCTCAGAATGTGGTAATCTTGACTTATTTCAAACTTCATATAACTGCAGATAGCGCTCTGAAAACACGAGATACGATGTTTTTGTTGATGGATTCATACATATTGTGAGGTCCTGGATAGGAATATGAACTATTCGATTGTGAAAATCTGCGCGGAAAAGCGTGATCTCGACTTATTCCAAAGTTTGTAAAACTGCAAATAGCACTCTAAAAACACCAAATATGATGTATTTGGTGCTTGATTCTGCCATGTAACGCATTTTCGAAGCAAAATCTTGCTTCTGAGCAGATTTACAGAATCAAAAATTTCTCAACAAGACAGAAAAAACGCTGATTACTCGCTGGAAACGCAAAATTTTCTGCGTTTGAGGACGGATTCATGCGTATTATGTTGTAATGGATAGATTTATGTGATTTGCGATACTTTGAAACTGCTGAGAATGTGGTAATTTTGACTTATTTCAAACTGCATATAACTGCAGATAGCGCTCTGAAAACACGAGATACGATGTTTTTGTCGATGGATTCATATATATTGTGAGGTCCTGGATAGGAATATGAACTTTTTGATTGTGAAAATCTGCGCGGAAAAGCGTGATTCCGACTTATTCCAAAGTTTGTAAAACTGCAAATAGCACTCTAAAAACACGAAATATGATGTATTTGGTACTAGATTCTGCCATATAACGCATTTTTGAAGCAAAATCTTGCTTCTGAGCAGATTCACAGAATCAAAAATTTCTCAACAAGACAGAAAAAAACGCTGATAACTCGCTGGAAACGCAAAATTTTGTGCATTTGAGGACGGATTCATGCGTTTTATGTTGTATTTGATAGATTTATGTGATTTGCGATACTTTAAAACTGCTTAGAATGTGGTAATTTTGACTTATTTCAAACTTCATATAACTGCAGATAGCGCTCTGAAAACACGAGATACGATGTTTTTGTCGACAGATTCATAAATATTGTGAGGTCCTGGATGGGAATATGAACTTTTTGATTGTGAAAATTTGCGCGGAAAAGCGTGATCTCGACTTATTCCAAAGTTTGTAAAACTGCAAATAGCACTCGTAAAACACAAAATATGATGTATTTGGTGCTAGATTCTGTCATATAACGCATTTTTGAAGCAAAATCTTGCTTCTGAGCAGATTTACAGAATCAAAAATTTCTCAACGAGACTCAGAAAAAACGCTGATAACTTGCTGGGAACGCAAAATTTTCTGCGTTTGAGGACGGATTCATGCGTGTTATGTTGTAATGGATAGATTTATGTGATTTGCGATACTTTGAAACTGCTGAGAATGTGGTAATTTTGACTTATTTCAAACTTCATATAACTGCAGATAGCGCTCTAGAAACACGAGATACGATGTTTTTGTTGATGGATTCATACATATTGTGAGATCCTGGATAGAAATATGAACTTTTTGATTGTGAAAATCTGCGCGGAAAAGCGTGATCTCGACTTATTCCAAAGTTTGTAAAACTGCAGAGAGCACTCTACAAACACGGAATATGATGTATTTGATGCAAGATTCTGCCATATAACGCATTTTTGGAGCAAAATCTTGCTTCTGAGCAGATATACAGAATCAAAAATCTCTCAACGAGACTCAGGAAAAACGCTGATAACTCGCTGGAAACGCAAAATTATGTGCATTGGAGGACGCTTTTATGCATATTATGTAGTACTGTATTGATTTATGTGATTCGCGATACTTTGAAACTGCTCAAAATGTGGTAATTTTGACTTATTTCAAACTCCATATAACTGCAGATAGCGCTCTGAGAACACGAGATACGATGTTTTTGTCGATGGATTCATACATATTGTGAGGTCCTGGATAGGATTTTTAACTTTTTGATTGTGAAAATCAGCGCGGAAAAGCGTGATCTCGACTTATTCCAAAGTTTGTAAAACTGCAAATAGCACTCTAAAAACACGAAATATGATGTATTCGGTGCTAGATTCTGCCATATAACGCATTTTTGAGCAAAATCTTGCTTCTGAGCAGATTTACAGAATCAAAAATCTTTCAACGAGACAGAAAAAACGCTGATAACTTGCTTGAAACAAAAAATTTTTTGCGTTTGAGGACGGATTCATGCGTTTTATTTTGTAATGGATAGATTTATGTGATTTGCGATAGTTTGAAACTGCTCAGAATGTGGTAATTTTGACTTATTTCAAACTTCATATAACTGCAGATAGCGCTCTGAAAACACGAGATACGATGTTTTTGTCGATGGATTCATACATATTATGAGGTCCTGGATAGGAATATGAACTTTTTGATTGTGATAATCTGCGCGGGAGAGCGTGATTTCGACTTATTCGAGAGTATGTAAAACTGAAAATAGCACTCTAAAAACACGAAATATGATGTATTTGTTGCTAGATTCTGCCATATAACGCATTTTTCAAGCAAAATCTTGCTTCTGAGCAGATTAACAGAATCAAAAATCACTCAACGAGACAGAAATAACGCTGATAACTCGCTGGAAACGCAAAAGTTTGTGCATTTGAGGACGGATTCATGCGTATTATGTTGTATTGGATAGATTTATGTGATTTGCGATACTTTGAAACTGCTCAGAATGTGGTAATTTTGACTTATTTCAAACTTTATATAACTTCAGATAGCGCTCTGAAAACACGAGATACGATGTTTTTGTCGATGGATTCACACGTATTGTGAGGTCCTGGATAGGAATATGATCTTTTTGATTGTGAAAATCTGCGCGGAAAAGCGTGATCTTGACTTATTCCAAAGTTTGTAAAACTGAAAGTAGCACTCTAAAAACACGAAATATGATGTATTTGGTGCCAGATTCTGCCATGTAACGCACTTTTGAAGCAGAATCTTGGTTTTGGGCAGATATACAGAATCAAAAATTACTCAACGAGACAGAAAAAACGTTGATAACTCGCTGGAAACGCAGAATTTTTTGCGTTTGAGGACGGATTCATGCATTCTATGTTGTAATGGATAGATTTATGTGATTTGCGATACTTTGAAACTGCTCAGAATGTGGTAATTTTGACTTATTTCAAACTTCATATAACTGCAAATAGCACTCTAAAAACACGAAATATGATGTATTTGTGGCTGGATTCTACCATATAATGCATTCTTGAAGCAGAATCTTGCTTCTAAGCAGATTTACAGAGTCGAAAATCTCTCAACGAGCCTCAGAAAAAACGCTGATAACTCGCTGGAAACGCAAAATCTTGTGCATTTGAGGACGGATTTATGCGTATCATGTTGAATTGGATAGATTCATGTGATTAGCGATACTTTGAAACTGCTCAGAATGTGGTAATTTTGACTTATTCCAAACTTCATATAACTGCAGATAGCGCTCTGAAAACACGAGATACGATGTTTTTGTCGATAGATTCATACATATTATGAGGTCCTGGAAAGGAATATGAACTTTTTGTTTGTGAAAATCTGCGCGGAGAAGCGTGATTTCGACTTATTCCAATGTTTGTAAAACTCAATGATTCCTCAACGAGACTCAAGAAAAAACGCTGATAACTCGCTGGAAACGCAGAATTTGGTGCATTTGAAGACGTATTATGTTGTATTGGATAGATTCATGTGATTTGCGATACATTGAAACTGCTCCAGAATATGGTAATTTTGACTTATTTCAAACTTCATATAACTGCAGATAGCGCTCTGAAAACACAAGACACGATGTTTTTGTCGATAGATTTGAACATATTATAAGGTCTTGGATAGGAATATGGACTTTTTGATTGTGAAAATCTGCGCGGAAAAGCGTGATTCCGACTTATTCCAAAGTTTGTAAAACTGCAAATAGCACTCTAAAAACACAAAATATGATATATTTGATGCTGGATTCTGCCATATAACGCATTTTTGAAGCAGAGTCTTGCTTCTGAGCAGATTTACAAAATCAAAAATTTCTCAACGAGACTCAGAAAAAACGCTGATAACTCGCTGGAAACGCAAAATACTGTGCCTTTGAGGTCGAATTCATGCGTATTATGTTGAATTGGATAGATTTATGTGATTTGCGATACTTTGAAACTGCTCAGAATGTGGTAATATTGACTTATTTCAAACTTCATATAACTGCAGATAGCGCTCTGAAAACACGAGATACGATGTTTTTATTAATAGATTCATACATATTATGAGGTCTTGAATAGGAATATGAACTTTTTGACCGTGACAATATGCGCGGAAAAGCGTGATTTTGACTTATTCCAAAGTTTGTAAAACTGTAAATAGCTCTCTAAAACACGAAATGAGATGTATTCACTGCAAGATTCTGCCATATAATGCATTTTTTAGGCAGAATCTTGCTTTTGAGCAAATTTACAGAATCAAAAATTTCTCAACGAGACTCAGAAAAAACGCTGATAACTCGCTGGAAACGCAAAATTTTGTGCATTTGAGGACGGATTCATGCGTATTATGTTGTATTGGATAGATTTATGTGATTTGCGATACTTTGAAACTGCTCAGAATGTGGTAATTTTGACTTATTTCAAACTTCATATAACTGCAGATAGCGCTCTGAAAACATGAGATACAATGTTTTTGTCGATAGATTCATACATATTATGAGGTCCTGGATAGGAATATGAACTTTTTGATTGTGAAACTCTGCGCGGAAAAGCGTGATTTCGACTTATTCCAATGTTTGTAAAACTGCAAATAGCACTCTAAAAACACGAAATATGATGTATCTGGTGCTAGATTCTACCATATAACGCATTTTTGAAGCAAAATCTTGCTTCTGAGCAGATTTACAGAATCAAATATTTCTCAACGAGAGTTAAAAAAAACGCTGATAACTCGCTGGAAACGCAAAATTTTGTGATTTTGAGTACGGATTCATGCGTATCAGATTGTATTGGATAGAGTCATGTGATTTGCGATACTTTGCAACTGCTCAGAATATGGTAATTTTGACTCATTTCAAACTCCATATTACTGCAGATGGCGCTTTGAAAACACGAGATACGATCTTTTTGTCTGAAGATTCATACATATTATGGGGTTCTGAATAGGAATATGAACTTTCTGATTGTGAAAATCTGCGCGGAAAAGCGTGATTTAGATATATTCCAAAGTTTGTAAAACTGCAAATTGCACTCTAAAAACACAAAATATGATATATTTGATGCTGAATTCTGCAATATAACCCAATTTTGAAGCAAAATCTTGCTTCTTAGCAGATTTACAGTATCAAAAATTTCTCAACGAGACTCAGAAAAAACGCTGATAACTTGCTGGAAACGCAAAATTCTTGAGGACGGTTTCATGCGTATTATTTTGTATTGGATAGATTTATGTAATTTGCGATACTTTGAAACTGCTTAGAATGTGGTAGTTTTGACTTATCCCAAACTTCATATAAATGCAGACAGCGCTTTGAAAACACGAGATACGATGGTTTTGTTCATAGATTCATACATATTATGAGGTCCTGGATAGGAATATGATTTTTTTGATTGTGAAAATCTGCGCGGAAAAGCGTGATTTCGACTTATTCCAAAGTTTGTAAAACTGCAACTAGCACTCTAAAAAGACAAAATATGATATATTTGGTGCTAGATTCTGCCATATAACGCATTTTTGAAGCAAATCTTGCTCCTGAGCAGATTTACAGAATCAAAAATTTCTTAACGAAACTCAGAAAAAACGCTGATAGCTTGCTGAAAACGCAAAATTTTGTGCATTTGAGGACGGATTCATGCATATTATGTTGTATTGGATAGATTTATGTGATTTGCGATACTTTGAAACTGCTCAGAATGTGGTAATTTTGACTTATTTCAAACTTCATATAACTGCAGATAGCGCTCTGGAAACACGAGATACGATGTTTTTGTCGAAGGATTCATACATATTATGAGGTCCTGGATAGAAATATGAACGTTTTGATTATGAAAATCTGCGCGGAAAAGCGTGATTTTGACTTATTCCTGAGTATGTGAAACTGCAAATAGCACTCTAAAAACACGAAATATGATGTATTTGGTGCTAGATTCTGCCATATAACGCATTTTTGAAGCAAAACCTTGCTTCTGAGCAGATTTACAGAATCAAAAATTTCTCAACGAGACTCAGAAAATACGCTGATAACTCGCTGGAAACGCAGAATTTTGTGCATTTGAGACCAGATTCATGCGTATCATGTTGTATGGGATAGATTTATGTGATTTGCGATACTTACAAACTGCTCAGAATGTGGTAATTTTGACTTATTTCAAACTCCATATAACTGCAGATAGCGCTCTGGAAACACGAGATACGATGTTTTTGTCGATGGATTCATACATATTATGAGATCCTGGATAGGAATATGAACTTCTTGATTGTGATAACCTGCGCGGAAAAGCGTGATTTTGACTTATTCCTGAAAATGTGAAACTGCAAATAGCACTCTAAAAACACGAAATATGATGTATTTGGTGCTAGATTCTGCCATATAACGCATTTTTGAAGCAAAATCTTGCTTCTGAGCAGATTTACAGAATCAAAAATCTCTCAACGAGACAGAAAAAACGCTGATAACTCGCTGGAAACACAAAATTCTCTGCGTTCAAGGACGGATTCATGCGTTCTATGTTGTAATGGATAGATTTATGTGATTTGCGATACTTTGAAACTGCTCAGAATGAGGTAATTTTGACTTATTCCAAACTTCATATAACTGCAGATAGCGCTCTGAAAACACGAGATACGATGTTTTTGTCGATGGATTCATACATATTGTGAGGTCCTGGATAGGAAAATGAAGTTTTTGATTGTGAAAATCTGCGCGGAAAAGCGTGATCTCGATTTATTCCAAAGTTTGTAAAACTGCAAATAGCACTCTAAAAACACGAAATATGATGTATTTGGTGCTAGATTTTGCCATGTAACACATTTTTGAAGCATAATCTTGCTTCTGAGCAGATTTACAAAATCAAAAATCCCTCAACGAGACTCAGAAAAAACGCTGAAAACTCGCTGGAAACGCAAAATTTTTTGCGTTTGAGAACGGATTCATCCGTATTCTGTTGTATTAGATTGATTTATGTGATTTGCGATACTTTGAAATTGCTCAGGATGTGGTAATTTTGACTTATTTCAAACTTCATATAACTGCAGATAGCGCTCTGAAAACACGAGATACGACGTTTTTGTCGATGGATTCATACATATTATGAGATCCTGGATAGGAATATGAACTTTTTGATTGTGATAACCTGCGCGGCAAAGTGTGATTTCGACTTACTCCTGAGTATGTAAAACTGCAAATAGCACTCTAAAAACACAAAATATGATGTATTTGGTGCTGGATTCTGCCATATAACGCATTTTTCAAGCAAAATCTTGCTTCTGAGCAGATTTACAGAATCAAAAATCTCTCAGCGAGACTCGGAAAAAACGCTGATAACTCGCTGGAAACGCAAAATTTTGTGCATTTGTGGAGAGATTTATGCGTATTATGTTGTTTCGGATAGATTTATGTGATTTGCGATACTTTGAAACTGCTCAGAATGTGGTAATTTTGACTTATTTCAAACTTCATGTAACTGCAGATGGCGCTCTGAAAACACGAGATACGATGTTTTTGTCGATAGGTTCATACATATTATGAGGTTCTGGATAGGAATATCAACTTTTTGATTGTGAAAATCAGCGTGGGCAAGCGTGAATTCGACTCGATCCAAAGTTTGTAAAACTGCAAATAGCACTCTAAAAACATGAAATATGATGTATTTGGGGCTAGATTCTGCCATATAACGCATTTTTGAAGCAAAATCTTGCTTCTAAGCAGATTTACAAAATCAAAAATTTCTCAACGAGACAGAAAAAAAGCTAATAACTCGCTGGAAACACAAAGTTTTGTGTTTTTGCGGACGGATGCATGAGTATTATGTTGTATTGGATAGATTTTTGTGATTTTTGATACTTTGAAACTGCTCAGAATGTGGTAATTTTGACTTATTTCAAACTTCATATAACTGCAGATAGCGCTCTGAACACACGGGATACGATGTTTTGGTCGATAGATTCATAAATATCATGAGGTCCTGGATGGGAATATGAATTTTTTGATTGTGAAAATCTGCGCGGAAGAGCGTGATCTCGACTTATTCCAAGGTTTGTAGAACTGCAAATAGCACTCTAAAAACTCGGAATATGATGTATTTGGTGCTAGATTCTGCCATATAACGCATTTTTGAAGCAAAATCTTGCTTCTGTGCAAATTTACAGAATCAAAAATTTCACAACAAGACTCAGAAAAAACGCTGATAACTTGCTGGAAACGCAAAATTTTGTGCATCTGAAGACGGAATCATGCGTATTATGTTGTATCGGATAGATTTATGTGATTTGCGATACTTTGGAACTGCTCAGAATGTGGTAATTTTGACTTATTTCAAACTTCATATAACTGCAGATGGATCGATGGATCCATACATATCATGAGGTCCTGGATAGGAATATGAACTTTCTGATTGTGATAATCTGCGCGGACTAGCGTGATTCTGACTTATTCCAAAGTATGTGAAACTGCAAATAGCACTCTAAAAACACAAAATATGATGTATTTGGTGCTAGATCTTGCCATATAACGCATTTTGAAGCAAAATCTTGTTTCTGAGCAGATTTACAGGATCAAAAATTTCTCAACGAGGCTCAGAAAAAACGCTAATAACCCGCTGGCAACGCAAAATTCTGTGCATTTGGAGACATATTCATGCGTTTTATGTTGTATTTGATAGATTTATGTGATTTGCGATACTTCAAAACTGCTTAGAATGTGGTAATTTTGACTTATTTCAAACTTCATATAACTGCAGATAGCGCTCTGAAAACACGAGGTACGATGTTTTTGTCGATAGATTCATACATATTATGAGGTCCTGGATGGGAATATGAACTTTTTGATTGTGAAGATCTGCGCGGAAAAGCGTGATCTCGACTTATTCCAAAGTTTGTAAAACAGCAAATAGCACTCTAAAAACACAAAATATGATGTATTTGGTGCTAGATTCTGCCATATAACGCATTTTTGAAGCAAAATCTTGGTTCTGATCAGATTTACAGAAACAAAAATTTCTTAACGAGACTCAAAAAAACGCTGATAACTCGCTGGAAACGCTAAATTTTGTGCATTTAAGGACGGATTCATGCGTATTATGTTGTATTTGATGGATTTATGTGATTTGCCATACTTTGAAACTGCTCAGGATGTGGTAATTTTGACTTATTTCAAACTTCATATAACTGCAGATGGCGCTCTAAAAGCACTAGATACGATGTTTTTGTCGATAGATTCATACATAATATGAGGTCCTGGATGGGAATATGAACTTTTTGATTGTGAAAATCTGCGCGAAAAAGCGTGATCTCGACTTATTCCAGAGTCTGTAAAACTGCAAATAGCACTCTAAAAACACGAAATATGATGTATTTGGTGCTAGATTCTGCCATATAACGCATTTTTTGAAGCAAAATCCTGCTTCTGAGCAGATTTACAGAATCAAACATTTCTCAACGAGACTCAGAAAAAACGCTGATAACTTGCTGGAAACGCAAAATTTTGTGCATCTGAAGACGGAATCATGCGTATTATGTTGTATTGGAAAGATTCATGTGATTTGCTATACTTTGAAACTGCTCAGAATGTGGTAATTTTGACTCATTTCAAACTTCATGTAACTGCTGATAGCGCTCTGAAACACAAGATACGATGATTTTGTCGATAGATTCATACATATTATGAGGTCCTGGATGGGAATATGAACTTTTTGATTCTTGAAATTGGCGCGGAAAAGCGTGATTTCGACTTATTTCAAAGTTTGTAAAACTGCAAATAGCACTCTAAAAACATGCAATACGATGTATTTGATGCTAGATTCTGCCAAATAACGCATTTTTAAAGCATAAACTTGCTTCTGAGCAGATTAACAGAATCAAAAATTTCTCAGCGAGACTCGGAAAGAACGCTGATAACTCGCTGGAAACGCAAAATTTTGTGCATTTGTGGAGAGATTCATTCGTATTATGTTGTATTGGATAGTTTTATGTGATTTGCGATTTCCTGGAAAAAAATATGAACTTTTTGATTCCTAAAATTCGCGCGGAAAAGCGTGATTTCGACTTATTCCAAAGTTTGTAAAACTGCAAATTGTACTCTAAAAACATGAAATATGATGAATATAATGCTAGATTCAGCCATATAACGCATCTTTGGACTTCTGAGTAGATATACAGAATCAAAAATTTCTCACCGAGACTTAGAAGAAACGCTTATAACTCGCTGGAAACGCAAAATTTCATGCATTTGAGTACGGATTCATGCGTATTATGTTGTATTGGATAGATTTATGTGATTTGCGATACTTTGAAACTGCTCAGAATGTGGTAATTTTTACTTATTTCAAACTTCATATAACAGCAGAGAGCGCTCTGAAAACACGAAATACGATGTTTTTCTCGATAGATTCATACATATTGTGAGGTCCTGGATGATAATATGAACTTTTTGATTGTGAAAATCTGCGCGGAAAGGAGTGATCTTGACTTATTCCAAAGGTTGTAAAACTGCAAAAAGCACTCTGAAAACATGAAATATGATGTATTTGGTGCTAGATTCTGCCATATAACGCTTTTTTTGAAGCAAAATCATGCTTCTGAGCAGATTTGCAGAATCAAACATTTTTCAACGAGACTCAGAGAAAACGCTGATAACTTGCTGGAAATGCAAAATTTAGTGCGTTTGAGGACGGATTCATGCGTATTATGTTGTATTGGATAGATCTATGTGATTTGCGATACTTTGAAACTGCTCAGAATGTGGTGATTTTGACTTATTTCAAACTTCATATAGCTGCAGATAGCGCTCTGAAAACACGAAATACGATGTTTTTGTCGATAGATTTATATATATTGCGAGGTCCTGGATGGGAATATGAACTTTTTGATTGTGAAAATCTGCGCGGAGAAGCGTGATCTTGACTCATTCCAAAGTTTGTAAAACTGCAAAAAGCACTCTAAAAACACGAATACTGATGTATTTGGTGCTAGATTCTGCCATATAACGCATTTTTGAAGCAAAATCTTGCTTCTGAGCAGATTGACAGAATCGAAAATTTCTCAACGAGACAGAAAAAACGCTGATAACTCGCTAAAAAACGCAAAATTTTGTGCATTTGAGGACGAATTCATGCGTATTATGTTGTATTGGATAGATTTATGTGATTTGCGATACTTTGAAACTGCTCAGAATGTGGTAGTTTTGACTTTCTTCAAACTCCATAAAACTGCTGATAGCGCTCTGAAAACACAAGATACGATGTTTTTGTCGATAGGTTCATACATATTATGAGGTCCTGGATAGGAATATCAACTTTTTGATTGTGAAAATCAGCGCGGGAAAGCGTGATTTCGTCTCGATCCAAAGTTTGTAAAACTGCAAATAGCACTCTAAAAACATGAAATATGATGTATTTGGTGCTAGATTCTGCCATATAACGCATTTTTGAAGCAAAATCTTGCTTCTAAGCAGATTCACAAAATCAAAAATTTCTCAACGAGACAAAAAAAAAGCTAATAACTCGCTGGAAACACAAAGTTGTGTTTTTGAGGACGGATTCATGAGTATTATGTTGTTTTGGATAGATTTATGTGATTTTTGATACTTTGAAACTGCTCAGAATGTGGTAATTTTGACTTATTTCAAACTTCATATAACTGCAGATAGCGCTCTGAAAACACGAGATACGATGTTTTTGTCGATAGATTCATAAATATCATGAGGTCCTGGATGGGAATATGAACTTTTTGATTGTGAAAATCTGCGCGGAAAAACGTGATCTCGACTTATTCCAAGGTCTGTAAAACTGCAAATAGCACTCTGAAAACTCGAAATATGATGTATTTGGTGCTAGATTCTGCCATATAACGCAATTTAGAAGCAGAATCTTGCTTCTGAGCAGATTAACAGAATAAAAAATTTCTCAACGAGACAGAAAAACCGCTGATAACTCGCTACAAACTCAAAGTTTTGTGCATTTGAGAACGGATTCATGCGTATTATGTTGTATTGGATAGATTTATGTAATTTGCGATACTTTGAAACTGCTCAGAATGTGGTAATTTTGACTTATTTCAAACTTCATATAACTGCAGATAGCGCTCTGAAAACACGAGATACGATGATTTTGTCGATAGATTCATACATATTATGAGGTCCTGGAAGGGAATATGAACTTTTTGATTGTGAAAATCTGCGCGGAAATGCGTGATCTCGACTTATTCCAAAGTTTGTAAAACTGCAAATAGCACCCTAGAAACACGAAATATGATGTATTTGATGCTAGATTCTGCCATATAACGCATTTTTGAAGCAAAATCTTGCTTCTGTGCAAATTTACAGAATCAAAAATTTCACAACAAGACTCAGAAAAAACGCTGAAAACTCGCTGGAAACGCAAAATTTTTTGCGTTTGAGGACGGATTCATGTTTATTATGTTGTATCGGATAGATTTATGTGATTTCCGATACTTTGAAACTGCTCAGAATGTGGTAATTTTGACTTATTTCAAACTTCATATAACTGCAGATAGCACTCTGAAAACACGAAATATGATGTATTTGGTGCTAGATCCTGCCATATTACGCATTTTTGAAGCAAAATCTTGCTTCTGAGCAGATTTACAGAATCAAAAATTACTCAACGAGACAAAAAAAACGCTGATAACTCGCTGGAAACGCAAAATTTTGTGCATTTGAGGACGGATTTATGCGTATTATGTTGCATTGGATAGATTTATGTGATTTGCGATACTTTGAAACTGCTCAGAATGTGGTAATTTTGACTTATTTCAAACTTCATATAACTGCAGATAGCGCTCTGAAAACACGAGATACGATATCTTGTCGATAGATTCATACATATTATCAGGTCCTGGATAGGAATATCAACTTTTTGATTGTGAAAATCTGCGCGGAAAAAGCGTGATCTCGACTTATTCCAAACTTTGTAAAACTGCAAATAGCACTCTAAAAACACGAAATATGATGTATTTGGTGCTAGATTCTGCCATATAACGCATTTTTGAGCAAAATCTTGCTTCTGAGCAGATTAACAGAATCAAAAATTTCTCAACGAGACAGGAAAAACGCTGAGAAACTTGCTGGAAACGCGAAATTTTTTGCGCTTGAGAATGGATTCATGCGTTTTATGTCGTAATGGATAGATTTATGTGATTTGCGATACTTTGAAACTGCTCAGAATGTGGTAATCTTGACTAATTTCAAACTTCATATAACTGCAGATAGCGCTCTGAAAACACGAGATACGATGTTTTTGTCGATGGATTCACACATATTCTGAGGTCCTGGATAGGAATATGTACTTTCTGATTGTGAAAATCGGCGCGGGAAAGCGTGATCTCGACTCATTCCAAAGTATGTAAAACTGCAAATTGCACTCTAAAAACACGAAATACGATGTATTTGGTGCTAGATTCTGCCATATAACGCATTTTTGAAGCAAAATCTTGCTTCTGAGCAGATTTACACAATCAAAAATTTCTCAACGAGACTCAGGAAGAACGCTGAAAACTCGCTAGAAACGCGAAAAATTTTGCGTTTGAGGACGGGTTCATGCGTATTATGTTGCAATGGATAGATTTATGTAATTTGCGATAGTTTTAAACTGCTGAGAATGTGGTAACTTTGACTTATTTCAAACTTCATATAACTGCAGATAGCGCTCTGAAAACACGAGATACGATGTTTTTGTCGATGGATTCATACATATTGTGAGGTCCTGGATAGGAATATGAACTTTTTGATTGTGAAAATTTGCGCGGAAAAGCGTGATCTCGACTTATTCCAAAGTTTGTAAAACTGCAAATAGCCCTCTACAAACACAAAATATGATGTATTTGGTGCTAGATTCTGCCATATAACGCATTTTTTGAGCAAAATCTTGCTTTTGAGCAGATATACAGAATCAAAAATCTCTCAACGAGACTCAGGAAAAACGCTGATAACTCGCTGGAAACGCAAAATTTTGTGCATTGAAGGACGTTTTGATGCGTATTATGTTGTATTGGATAGATTTAAGTGATTCGCGATACTTTGAAACTGCTCAGAATGTGGTAATTTTGACTTATTTCAAACTCCATATAACTGCAGATAGCGCTCTGAAAACACGAGTTACGATGGAACTGTCGATGGATTCAAACATATTGTGAGGTCCTGGATAGGAATATTAACTTTTTGATTGTGAAAATCTGCGCGGAAAAGCGTGATCTCGACTTATTCCAAAGTTTGTAAAACTGCAGATAGCACTCTAAAAACACGAAATATGATGTATTTGGTGCTAGATTTGGCCATGTAACACATTTTTAAAGCAAAATCTTGCTTCTAAACAGATTTACAGAATCAAAAATTTCTCAACGAGACAGAAAATACGCAGATAACTCGCTGGAAACGCAAAATTTTCTGCGTTTGAGGACGGATTCATGCATTCTATGTTGTAATGGATAGATTTAGGTGATTTGCGATACTTTGAAACTGCTCAGAATGTGGTAATTTTGACTCATTTCAAACTTCATATAACTGCAGATAGCGCTCTGAAAACACGAGATACGATATTTCTGTCGATAGATTCATACATATTATGAGGTCCTGGATAGGAATATGAACTTTTTGATTGTGAAAATCTGCGCGGAAAAGCGTGATCTCGACTTATTCCAAAGTTTGCAAAACTGCAAATAGCACTCTAAAAACACAAAAAATGATGTTTTTGGTGCTAGATTCTGCCATATAACGCATTTTTGAGAAAAAACTTGCTTCTGAGCAGATTTACAGAATCAAAAATTTCTCAACGAGACAGAAAAAACGCTGATAACTCGCTGGAAACGCAAAATTTCTTGCGTTTGAAGACGGATTCATGCATTCTATGTTGTAATGGATAGATTTATGTGATTTGCGATACTTTGAAACTGCCCAGAATGTGGTAATTTTATTTCAAACTTCATATAACTGCAGATAGCGCTCTGAAGACACGAGATACGATGTTTTTGTTGATGGATTCATACATATTATGAGGTCCTGGATAGGAATATGAACTATTTGATTGTGATAATCTGCACGGAAAAGCGAGATTTTGACTTTATTTCAAAGTATGAAAAACTGCAGATAGCACTCTAAAAACACGAAATATGATGTATTTGGTGCTAGATCCTGCCATATAACGCATTTTTGAAGCAAAATCTTGCTTCTGAACAGATTTACAGAGTCAAAAATTTCTCAACGAGACTCAGGAAAAACGCTGAAAACTCGCTGGAAACGCAAAATTTTTTGCGTTTGGGGACGGCTTCATGCGTATTGTGTTGTATTGGATAGATTTATGTGATTTGCGATACTTTGAAACTGCCTAGAATGTGGTAATTTTGACTTATATCAAACTCCATATAACTGCGGATAGCGCTCTGAAAACACGAGACCCGATGTTTCTGTCGATGGATTCATACATATTGTGAGGTCCTTGATAGGAATATGAACTTCTTGACTGTGAAAATCTGCGCGGAAAAGCGTGATCTCGACTTATTCCATAGTTTGTAAAACTGCAAATAGCACTCTAAAAACACGAAATATGATGTATTTGGTGCAAGATTCTGCCATGTAACGCATTTTTGAAGCAAAATCTTGCTTCTGAGCAGATAAACAGAATCAAAAATTTCTCAACGAGACTCTGAAAAAACGCTGATAACTCGCTGGGAAAGCAAAATTTTGTGCAATCGAGGACGTATTCATGCGTAATATGTTGTATTGGATAGATTTGAGTGATTTGCGATACTTTGTGACTGCTCAGAATGTGGTAATTCTGACTTATTTTAAACTTCATATAACTGCAGATAGCGCTCTGAAAACGCGAGATACGATGTTTTTGTCGATAGATTCATATATATTATGAGGTCCTGGAAAGGGGAATATGAACTTTTTGATTGTGAAAATCTGCGCGGAAAAGCGTGATCTCGACTTATTCCAAAGTTGGTAAAACTGCAAATAGCACTCTAAAAACACGAAATATGATGTATTTGATGCTGGATTCTGCCATATCACGCATTTTTGAAGCAAAATCTTGCTTCTGAGCAGATTTACAACATCAAAAATGTCTCAACGAGATTCAGAAAAAAACGCTGATAACCCGCTGGAAACGCGGAATATCGTGCAATCAAGGACGGATTCATGCGTATTATGTTGTATTGGATAGATTTATGTGATTTGCGATACTTTGAAACTGCTCAGAATGTGGTAATTTTGACTTATTTTGAACTTCATATAACGGCAGATAGCGCTCTAAAAACACGAGATATGATGTTTTTGTTTATAGATTTATACATATTATGAGGTCCTGGATAGGAATATGAACTTTTTGATTGTGAAAATCTGCGCGGAAAAGCGTGATTTTGACTTATTTCAAAGTTTGTAAAACAGCGAATAGCACTCTAAAAACACGGGATATGATGTATTTGGTACTAGATTCTGCCATATAACGCATTTTTGAAGCAAAATGTCACTTCTGAGCAAATTTACAGAATCAAATATTTCTCAACGAGACTCAGAGAAAACAATGATAACTCGCTGAAAACGCAGAATTTTTCGCATTTGTGGACGGATTCATGCGTATTATGTTGTATTGGATAGATTTATGTGATTTGCCATACTTTGGAACTGCTCAGAATGTGGTAATTTTGACTTATTTCAAACTTCATATAACTGCAGATAGCGCTCGGATAACCCGAGATACGATGTTTTTGTCGAAGGATTCATACATATTATAAGGGCCTGGATAGAAATATGAACTTTTTGATTGTGAAAATCTGCGCGGGAAAACGTGATTTCGACTTATTCCAAAGTTTGTAAAATTGCAAATAGCACTCTAAAAAACACGAAATATGATGTATTTCGTGCTAGATTCTGCCATATAACGCATTTTTGAAGCAAAATCTTGTTTCTGAGCAGATTTACAGAATCAAAAATCTTTCAACGAGGCTCAGAAAAAACGCTGATAACTCGCTGGGTACGCGAAACTTTGTGCATTCGAGGACGGATTCATGCGTATTATGTTGTATTGGATAGATTTATGTGATTTGCGATACTTTGAAACTGCTCAGAATGTGGTAATTTCGACTTATTTCAAACTCCATATAACTGCAGATAGCGCTCTGAAAACACGAGATACGATGCTTTTGTTGATAGATTTCTACATATTATAAGGCCCTAGATAGGAATATGAACTTTTTGATTGTGAGAATCTGTGCAGAAGAGCGTGATCTCGACTTATTTCAGAGTTTGTAAAACTGCAAAAAGCACTCTAAAAACACAAAATATGATGTATTTGGTGCTAGATTCTGCCATATAACGCATCTTTTAAGCAAAATCTTGCTTCTGAGCATATTTACAGGATCAAAAATCTCTCAACGAGACTCATAAAAAAAGCTGATAACTCGCTGGAAACGCAAAATTTTGTGCATTTGAGGACGGATTCATGCGTATTATGTTGTATTAGATAGATTTATGTGATTTGCAATACTTTGAAACTGCTCAGAATGTGGTAATTTTGACTTATTTCAAACTTCATATAACTGCAGATAGTGCTCTGAAAACACGAGATACGATGTTTTTGTCGATGGATTCATACATATTATGAGGTCCTGGATGGGAATATGAACTTTTTGATTGTGAAAATCTGCGCGGAAAAGCGTGATCTCGACTTATACCAAAGTTTGTAAAACTGCAAATAGCACTCTAAAAACACGAAATATGATGTATTTGGTGCTAGATTCTGCCATATAACGCATTTTTGAAGCAAAATCTTACTTCTAAGCAGATTTACAGAATCAAACATTTCTCAACGAGCCTCAGAAAAAACGCTGATAACCCGCTGGAAACGCAAAATTTTGTGCATTTGGAGACATATTCATGCGTATTATGTTGTATTGGATAGATTTATGTGATTTGCGATACTTTGAAACTGCTCAGAATGTGGTTATTTTGACTTATTTCAAACTTCATATTACTGCAGATAGCGCTCTGGAAACACGAGATATGATGTTTTTGTCGATAGATTCATACATATTATGAGGTCCTGGATAGGAATATGAACTTTTTGATTGTGAAAATCTGCACGGAAAAGCGTGATTTCGACTTATTCCAAAGTTTGTAAAACTGCAAATAGCACTCTAAAAAGACAAAATATGATGTATTTGGTGCTAGATTCCGCCATATAACGCATTTTTGAAGCAAAATCTTTTTTCTGAGCAGATTTACAGAATGAGAAATCTCTCAACGAGCCTCAGAAAAAACGCTGCTAACTCGCTGGAAACGCAAAATTTTGTGCATTTGAAGACGTATTCATGCGTATTATGTTGTATTATTGGATAGATTTATGTGATTTGCGATTCTTTGAAGCTGCTCAGAATGTGGTAATTTTGACTTATTTCAAATTCATATTATTGCAGATAGCGCTCTGAAAACACGAGTTACGATGTTTCTGTCGATAGATTCATACATAATTATGAGGTCCTGGATGGGAATATGAACTTTCTGATTGTGAGAATCTGCGCAGAAGAGCGTGATCTCGACTTATTCCAAAGTTTGTAAAACTGCAGATAGCACTCTAAAAACACAAAATATGATGTATTTGGTGCTAGATTCTGCCAAATAACGCATTTTTGAAGCATAATCTTGCTTCTGAGCAGATTTACAGAATCAAATATTTCTCAACGAGACTCAGAAAAAACGCTGATAACTCGCTGGAAACGCAAAATTTTGTGCATTTGAGGGCGGATCCATGCGTATTATGTTGTATCGGATAGATTTATGTGATTTGCGATACTTTGAAACTGCTCAGGATGTGGTAATTTGGACTTATTTCAAACTTCATATAACTGCAGATAGCGCTCTGAAAACACAAGATACGATGTTTTTGTCGATAGATTCATACATAGTATGAAGTCTTGGATAGGAATATGAACTTTTTGATTGTGAAAATTTGCGCGGGAAAGCGTGATTTCGACTTATTCCAAAGTCTGTAAAACTGCGAATAGCACTCTAAAAAACACGAAATATGATGTATTTGGTGCTTGATTCTGCCATATAACGGATTTTTGAAGCAAAATCTTTCTCCTGAGCAGATTTACAGAATCAAAAAATCTCTCAACGAGACTCAGAAAAAACTCTGATAACTCGCTGGGAACGCAAAATTTTGTGCATTTGTGGACGGATTCTTGCGTATTATGTTGTATTGGATAGATTTATGTGTTTTGCGATACTTTGAAACTGCTAAGAATGTGGTAATTTTGACTTATCTCAAACTTCATATTACTGCAGATAGCGCTCTGAAAACGCGAGATACGCTGTTTTTGTCGATAGATTCATACATATTATGAAATCCTGGATGGGAATATAAACTTTTTGATTGTGAAAATCTGCGCGGAAAAGCGTGATTTCGACTTATTCCAAAGTCTGTAAAACTGCAAATAACACTCTAAAAAGACAAAATATGATGATTTGGTGCTAGATTCTGCCATATAACGCATTTTTGAAGCAAAATCTTACTTCTAAGCAGATTTACAGAATCAAACATTTCTCAACGAGCCTCAGAAAAAACGCTGATAACCCGCTGGAAACGCAAAATTTTGTGCATTTGGAGACATATTCATGCGTATTATGTTGTTTTGGATAGATTTATGTGATTTGCGATACTTTGAAACTGCTCAGAATGTGGTTATTTTGACTTATTTCAAACTTCATATTACTGCAGATAGCGCTCTGGAAACACGAGATATGATGTTTTTGTCGATGGATTCATACATATTATGAGGTCCTGGATAGGAATATGACTTTTTTGATTGTGAAAATCTGCACGGAAAAGCGTGATTTCGACTTATTCCAAAGTTTGTAAAACTGCAAATAGCACTCTAAAAAGACAAAATATGATGTATTTGGTGCTAGATTCCGCCATATAACGCATTTTTGAAGCAAAATCTTTTTTTCTGAGCAGATTTACAGAATGAGAAATCTCTCAACGAGCCTCAGAAAAAACGCTGCTAACTCGCTGGAAACGCAAAATTTTGTGCATTTGAAGACGTATTCATGCGTATTATGTTGTATTGGATAGATTTATGTGATTTGCGATACTTTGAAAACTGCTCAGAATGTGGTAATTTTGACTTATTTCAAACTTCATATAACTGCAGATAGCGCTCTGAAAACACGAGGTACGATGTTTTTGTTGATAGATTCATACATATTATGAGGTCCTGGATGGGAATATGAACTTTTTGATTGTGAAAATCTGCGCGGGAAAGCGTGATCTCGACTCATTCCAAAGTTTGTAAAACACCAAAAAGCACTCTAAAAACACAAAATATGATGTATTTTGTGCTAGAATTCTGCCATATAACGCATTTTTGAAGCAAAATCTTGCTTCTGATCAGATTTACAGAATCAAAAATTTCTCAACGAGACTCAGAAAAAACGCTGATAACTCGCTGGAAACGCAAAATTTTGTGCATTTAAGGACGGATTCATGCGTATTATGTTGTATTGGATAGATTTATGTGATTTGCGATACTTTGAAACTGCTCAGGATGTGGTAATTCTGACTTATTTCAAACTTCATATAACTGCAGATGGCGCTCTGAAAACACGAGATACGATGTTTTTGTCGATAGATTCATACATAATATGAGGTCCTGGATAGGAATATGAACTTTTTGATTGTGAAAATCTGCGCGGAAAAGCGTGATTCCGACTTATTCCAAAGTTTGTGAAACTGCAAATAGCACTCTAAAAACACAAAATATGATGTATTTGGTGCTAGATTCTGCCATATAACGCAATTTAGAAGCAAAATCTTGCTTCTGAGCAGATTAACAGAATAAGAAATTTCTCAACGAGACTCAGATAAACGCTGATAACTCGCTGGAAACGCAAAATTTTGTGCATTTGAGGACGGATTCATGGGTATTATGTTGTATTGGATAGATTTATGTGATTTGCGATACTTTGAAACTGCTCAGGATGTGGTAATTTTGACTTATTTCAAACTTCATATAGCTGCAGATAGCGCTCTGAAAACACGGGATACGATGTTTTTCTCGATAGATTCATACATATCATGAGGTCCTGGATAGGAATATGAACTCTTTGATTGTGAATATCTGCGCGGAAAAGCGTGATCTCGACTCATTCCAAGGTTTGTAAAACTGCAAATAGCACTCTAAAAACACGAAATATGATGTATTTGGTGCAAGATTCTGCCATATAACGCATTTTGAAGCAAAATTTTGCTTCTGAGCAGAATTACAGAATCAAAAATTTCTCAAGGAGACTCAGAAAAAGCACTGATAACTTGCTGGAAACGCAGAATTTTGTGCATTTGAGGACGGATTCATGCGTATTATGTTGTATTAGATAGATTTATGTGATTTGCGATACTTTGAAACTGCTCAGGATGTGATGATCTTGACTTATTTCAAACTTCATATAACTGCAGATAGCGCTCTGAAAACACAAGATACGATGTTTTTGTCGATAGATTCATACATATTATGAGGTCCTGGGTGAGAATATAAACTTTTTGTTTGTGAAAATCTGCGCGGAAAAGCGTGATCTCGACTTATTCCAAAGTTTGTAAAACTCCAAATAGCACTCTAAAAACACGAAATATGATGTATTTGGTGCTAGATTCTGCCATATAACGCATTTTTGGAGCAAAATCTTGCTTCTGAGCAGATTTACAGAATAAAAAATTTCTCAACGGGACTCTGGAAAAACGCTGGTAACCCGCTGGAAACGCAGAATTCTGTGCATTTGAGGTCGGATTCATGCGTATTATGTTGTATTGGATAGCTTTATGTGATTTGCGATACTCTGAAACTGCTGAGAATGTTTTAATTTTGACTTATTCCAAACTTCATATTACTGCAGATAGCGCTCTTGAAACACGAGATACGATGTTTTTGTCGATAGATTTATACATATTATGAGGTCCTGGGTGAGAATATAAATTTTTTGATTGTGAAAATCTGCGCGGAAAAGCGTGATCTCGTTTATTCCAAAGTTTGTGGAACTGCAAATAGCACTCTAAAAACACAAAATATGATGTATTTGGTGCTAGATTCTGCCATATAACGCATTTTTGAGGCAAAATCTTGCTTCTGAGCAGATTTACAGAATCAAAAAATTCTCAACGAGACTCAGAAAAAACGCTGATAACTCGCTGGAAACGCAAAATTTTGGTGCATTTGAGGACGGATTTATGCGTATTATGTTGTATTGGATAGATTTATGTGATTTGCGATACTTTGAAACTGCTCAGAATGTGGTAATTTTGACTTATTTCAAACTTCATATTACTGCAGATAGCGCTCTGAAAACGCGAGATACGCTGTTTTTGTCGATAGATCCATACATATTATGAAATCCTGGAAGAGAATATAAACTTTTTGATTGTGAAAATCTGCGCGGAAAAGCGTGATTTCGACTTATTCCAAAGTTTGTAAAACTGCAAATAGCACTCTAAAAAGACAATATATGATGTATTTGGTGCTAGATTCTGCCATATAACGCATTTTTGAAACAAAATCCTACTTCTGAGCAGATTTACAGAATCAAACATTTCTCAACGAGCCTCAGAAAAAACGCTGATAACCCGCTGGCAACGCAAAATTTTGTGCATTTGGAGACATATTCATGCGTATTATGTTGTATTGGATAGATTTATGTGATTTGTCATACTTTGAAACTGCTCAGAATGTGGTTATTTTGACATATATCAAACTTCATATTACTGCAGACAGCGCTCTGAAAACACGAGATATGATGTTTTTGTCGATGGATTCATACATATTATGAGGTACTGGATAGGAATATGAACTTTTTGATCGTGAAAATCTGCGCGGAAAAGCGTGATTTCGACTTATTCCAAAGTTTGTAAAACTGCAAATAGCACTCTGAAAACACAAAATATGATGTATTTGGTGCTAGATTCTGCCATATAACGCATTTTTGAAGCAAAATCTTACTTCTTAGCAGATTTACAGAATGAAAAATTTCTCAACGAGCCTCAGAAAAAACGCTGCTAACTCGCTGGAAACGCAAAATTTTGTGCACTTGAAGACGGATTCATGCGTATTATGTTGTATTGAATAGATTTATGTGACTTGCCATACTTTGAAACTGCTCAGGATGTGGTAATTTTGACTTATTTCAAACTTCATATAACTGCAGATAGCGCTCTGAAAAAACGAGATACGATGTTTTTGTCGATAGATTCATACATATTATGAGGTCCTGGATGGGAAAATGAACTTTTTGATTGTGAAAATCTGCGCGGGAAAGCGTGATCTCAACTCATTCCAAAGTTTATAAAACAGCAAATAGCACTCTAAAAACACAAAATATGATGTATTTGGTGCTAGATTCTGCCGTATAACGTATTTTTGAAGCAAAATCTTGCTTCTGATCAGATTTACAGAATCAAAAATTACTCAACGAGACTCAGAAAAAACGCTGATAACTCGCTGGAAACGCATAATTTTGTGCATTCAAGGACAGATTCATGCGTATTATGTTGTATTGGATAGATTTATGTGACTTGCCATACTTTGAAACTGCTCAGGATGTGGTAATTTTGACTTATTTCAAACTTCATATAACTGCAGATAGCGCTCTGAAAACACGAGATACGATGTTTTGTCGATAGATTCATACATATTATGAGGTCCTGGATGGGTATATAAACTTTTTGATTGCGAAAATCTGCGCGAAAAAGCGTGATCTTGACTTATTCCAAAGTTTGTAAAACTGCAAATAGCACTCTAAAAACACAAAATATGATGTATTTGGTGCTAGATTCTGCCATATAACGCATTTTTGAAGCAAAATCTTGCTTCTAAGCAGATTTACAGAATCAAAAATTTCTCAACGAGACTCAGAAAAAACGTTGATAACTCGCTGGGAACGCAGAATTTTGTGCATTTGAGGACGGCTTCATGCGTATTATGTTGTATTGGATAGATTTATGTGATTTGCGATACTTTTGCAACTGCTCAGATTGTGGTAATTTTGACTTATTTCAAACTTCATATTACTGCAGATAGCGCTCTGAAAACACGAGATACGATGTTTTTGTCGATAGATTCATACATATTATGAGGTCCTGGATGGGAATATAAACTTTTCGATTGTGAAGATCTGCGCGGAAAAGCATGATCTCGACTTATTCCAAAGTTTGTAAAACTGCAAATGGCACTCTAATAACACAAAATATGATGTTTTTGGTGCTAGATTCTGCCATATAACGCATTCTTGAAGCAGAATCATGCTTCTGAGCAGATTAACAGAATCAAAAATTTCTCAACGAGGCAGAAAAAACGCTGATAACTCGCTGGAAACGCAAAATTTTGTGCATTTGAGGACGGATCCATGCGTATTATGTTCTATTGGATAGATTTATGTGATTTTTCGATACTTCGAAACTGCTCAGAATGTGGTAATTTTGACTTATTTCAAACTTCATATAACTGCAGATAGCGCCCGGAAAACACGAGATACGATGTTTTTGTCGGAAGATTTATACATAGTATGAGGTCTTGGATAGGAATATGAACTTTTTGATTGTGAAAATCTGCGCGGAAAAGCGTGATTTCGACTTATTCCAAAGTTTGTAAAACTGCAAAGAGCACTCTAAAAACACGAAATATGATGTATTTGGTGATAGATTCTGTCATATAACGTATTTTTGAAGCAAAATCTTGCTTCTGATCAGATTTACAGAATCAAAAATTTCTCAACGAGACTCAGAAAAAACGTTGATAACTCGCTGACAACGCAAAATTTTGTGCATTTGAGGACGGATTCATGCGTATTATGCTGTATTGGATAGATTTATGTGATTCGCGATACTTCAAAACTGCTCAGGATGTGGTAATTTTGACTTATTTCAAACTTCATATAACTGCAGATAGCGCTCTGAAAACACGAGATACGATGTTTTTGTCGAGAGATTCATACATATTAAGAGGTCCTGGATGGAAAAATAAACTTCTTGATTGTAAAAATCTGCGCGGAAAAGCGTGATTTCGACTTATTCCAATGTTTGTAAAACTGCAAATATCACTCTGAAAACACGAAATATGATGTATTTGGTGCTAGATTCTGCCATATAACTCATTTTAGAAGCAAAATCTTGCTTCTGAGCAGATTAACAGAATCAAAAATTTCTCAACGGGACTCAGAAAAAACGCTGATAACTCGCTGAAAAACGCAAAATTTTGTGCATTTGAGGTCGGATTCATGCGTATTATGTTGTATTGGATAGATCTTTGTGATTTGCGATACTTTGAAACTGCTCAGAATGTGGTAATTTTGACTTATTTCAAACTTCATATTACTGCAGATAGCGCTCTGAAAACACGAGATACGATGCTTTTGTCGATAGATTCATACATATCATAAGGTCCTGGATAGGAATATGAACTTGTTGATTGAGTATGATCTAAGGACGGATTCATGCGTATTATGTTGTATTGGATAGATTTATGTGATTTGCGATACTTTGAAACTGCTCAGAATGTGGTAATTTTGACATATTTCAAACTTCATTTAACTGCAGATAGCGCTCTGGAAACACGACTTACGATGTTTTTGGCGATGGATTCATACATATTATGAGGTCCCGAATAGGATTATGACTTTTTGATTGTGAAAATCTGCGCGGAAAAGCGTGATCTCGACTTATTCCAAAGTTTGTGGAACTGCAAATAGCTCTCTAAAACACAAAATATGATGTATTTGGTGCTAGATTCCGCCATATAACGCATTTTTGAAGCAAAACCTTGCTTCTGAGCAGATTAACAGAATCAAAAATTTCTCAACGAGACTCAGAAAAAAACGCTGATAACTCGCTGGAAACGCAAAATTTTGTGCATTTGAGGACGGATTTATGCGTATCATGTTGTATTGGATAGATTTATGTGATTTGCGATACTTTGAAACTGCTCAGAATGTGATAATTCTGACTTATTTCAAACTTCATATTACTGCAGATAGCGCTCTTAAACGCGAGATACGATGTTTTTGTCGATAGATTTATACATATTATGAGATCCTGGATGGTGATATGAACTCTTTGATTGTAAGAATCTGCGCGGAAAAGCGTGATTTCGACTTATTCCAAAGTTTGTAAAACTGCAAATAGCACTCTAAAAAGACAAAATATGATGTATTTGGTGCTAGATTCTGCCATATAACGCATTTTTTAGGCAAAATCTTACTTCTGAACAGATTTAAAGAATCAAACATTCTCAACGAGCCTCAGAAAAAACGCTGATAACCCGCTGGAAGCGCAAAATTTTGTGCATTTGAGGACGGATTCATGCGTATTATGTTGTTTTGGATAGATTTAAGTGATTTGCGATACTTTGAGACTGCTCAGAATGTGGTAATTTTGACCTATTTCGAACTTCATATTACTGCAGATAGCGCCCTGAAAACACGAGATACGATGTTTCCGTCGATAGATCCATACATAATTATGAGCTCCTGGATGGGAATATAAACTTTCTGATTGTGAAAATCCGCGCGGGCAAAGCGTGATCTCGACTTATTCCAAAGTTTGTAAAACTGCAAATAGCACCCTAAAAACACAAAATATGATGTATTTGGTGCTAGATTCTGCCACATAACGCATTTTGAAGCAAAATCTTGCTTCTGAGCAGATTTACAGAATCAAAAATTTCTCAACAAGCCTCAGAAAAAACGCTGATAATCCGCTGGAAACGCAAAATTTTGTGCATTTGAAGACGGATCCATGCGTATTCTGTTGTATTGGATAAATTTATGTGATTTGCGATACTTTGAAACTGCTCAGAATGTGGTAATTTTGACTTATTTCAAACTTCATATCACTGCAGATCGCGCTCTAAGAACACGGGATACGATGTTTTTGTCGATAGATTCATACATATTATGAGGTCCTGAATGGGAATTTAACTATTCGATTGTGAAAATCTGCGCGGAAAAGCGTGATTTCGACTTATTCCAAAGTTTGTAGAATTGCAAATAGCACTCTAAAAACAAAAAATATGATGTATTTGGTGCTAGATTCTGCCATATAACGCATTTTTGAAGCAAAAATCTCGCTTCTGAGCAGATTTACAGAATCATAAATTTCTCAACGAGACTCAGAAAAAACGCTGGTAACTCGCTGGAAACGCAAAATCTTGTGCATTCGAGGACGGATTCATGCGTATTATGTTGTATTGGATAGATTCATGTGATTTGCGATACTTTGAAACTGCTCAGAATGTGGTAATTTTGACTTATTCCAAACTTCATATTACTGCAGATAGCGCTCTGAAAACACGAGATACGATGTTTTTGTTGATGGATTCATACATATTATGAGGTCCTGGATAGGAATATGAACTTTTTGAATGTGAAACTCTGCGCGAAAAAGCGTGTTCTTGTCTTATTCCAGAGTTCGTAAAACTGCAAATAGCACTCTTAGAACACGAAATATGATGTTTTGGTGCTAGATTCTGCCATATAACGTATTTTTGAAGCAAAATCTTGCTTCTGAGCAGATTTACAGAATCTAAAATTTCTCAACGAGACTCAGAAAAAACGTTGATAACTTGCTGGAAACGCAGAATTTTGTGCATTTGAGGACGGATTCATGCGTATTATGTTGTATTGGATAGATTTATGTGATTAGCGATACTTTGAAACTGCTCAGGATGTGGTAATTTTGACTTATTTCAAACTTCATATAACTGCATATAGCGCTCTGAAAACACGAAATGCGATGTTTCTCTCGATGGATTCATACATATTATGAGGTCCTGGATAGGAATATGAACTTTTTGAATGTGAATATCTGCGCGGAAAAGCGTGATCTCGACTTATTCCAAAGTTTGTAAAACTGCAAATAGCACTCTAAAAACTCAAAATATGATGTATTTGGTGCTAGATTCTGTCATATAACGCATTTTTTGAGCAAAATTTTGCTTCTGAGCAGATTTACAGAATCAAAAATTTCTCAACGAGACTCAGAAAAAACGCTGATAACTCGCTGGATACGCAAAATTTTGTGCATTTGAGGACGAGTTCATGCGTATTATGTTATATTGGATAGATTTATGTGATTTGCGATACTTTAAAACTGCTCAGAATGTGGTAATTTTGACTTATTTCTAACTTCATATTACTGCAGATAGCGCTCTGAAAACACAAGATACGATGTTTTTGTCGATAGATTCATACATATTATGAGGTCCTGGATGGAAATATATGAACTTTTTGATTGTAAAAATCTGCGCGGAAAAGCGTGATTTCGACTTATTCCAAAGTTTGTAAAATTGCAAATAGTACTCTAAGAACACGAGATATGATGTATTTGGTGCTAGATTCTGCCATATGACGCATTTTTGAAGCAAAATATTGCTTCTGAGCAGATTTTCAGAATCAAAAATTACTCAACGAGACTCAGAAAAAACGCTGATAACTCGCTGGAAACGCAAAATTTTTTGCAATTTGAGGAAGGATTCATGCGTATTATGTTGTAATGGATAAATCTATGTGATTTGCGATACTTTGAAACTGCTCAGAATGTGGTAATTTTGACTTATTTCAAACTTCATATTACTGCAGATAGCGCTCTGAAAACACGAGATACGATGTTTTTGTCGATAGATTCATACATATTATGAGGTCCTGGATAGGAATATGGACTCATTGAAATGAGTACGATTCGAGGACGGATTCATGCGTATTATTTTGTATTGGATAGATTTATGTAATTTGCGATACTTGAAACTGCTCAGAATGTGGTAATTTTGACTTATTCTAAACTTCATATAACTGCAGATAGCGCTCTGAAAACACGAGATACAATGTTTTTGTCGATGAGTTCATACATATTATGAGGTCCTGGATAGGGATATGAACTCTTTGATTGTGGAAATCTGCGCGGAAAGGTGTGATCTCGACTTATTCCATAGTTTGTAAAACTGCAAATAGCACTCTAAGAACACGAAATACGATGTATTTGGTGCTAGATTCTGCCATATGACGCATTTTTAAAGCAAAATCTTGCTTCTGAGCAGAATTACAGAATCAAAAATTTCTCAAGGAGACTCAGAAATAACACTGATAACTTGCTGGAAACGCAGAATTCTGTGAATTTGAGGACGGATTCATGGACATTATGTTGTATTGGATAGATTTATGTGATTTGCGATACTTTGGAACTGCTCAGGATGTGGTAATTTTGACTTATTTCAAACTTCATATAACTGCAGATAGCGCTCTGAAAACACGAGATACGATGTTTTGTCGATAGATTCATACATATCATGAGGTCCTGGATGGGAATATAAACTTTTTGATTGTGAAAACCTGCGCGGAAAAGCGTGATTTCGACTTATTCCAAAGTTTGTAAAACTGCAAACAGCATTCTGAAAACACAAAATATGATGAATTTGGTGCTGGATTCTGCCACATAACGCATTTTGAAGCAAAATCTTGCTTCTGAGCAGATTTACAGAATCAAAAATTTCTCAACAAGCCTCAGAAAAAACGCTGGTAAACCCGCCGGGAACGCAAAATTTTGTGCATTTGAAGACGGATCCATGCGTATTCTGTTGTATTGGATAGATTTATGTGATTTGCGATACTTTGAAACTGCTCAGAATGTGGTAATTTTGACTTATTTCAAACTTCATATTACTGCAGATCGCGCTCTAAAACACGAGATACGATGTTTTTTGTCGATAGATTCATACATACTATGAGGTCCTGGATGGGAATATAAACTTTTTGATTGTGAAAATCGGCGCCGAAAAGCGTGATCTCGACTTATTCCAAAGTTTGTAAAACTGCAAATAGCATTCTAAAAACACAAAATATGATGTATTTGGTGCTAGATTCTGCCATATAACGCATTTTTGAAGCAAAATCTTGCGTCTTAACAGATTTACAGAATCAAAAATTTCCCAACGAGACTCAGAAAAAACGCTGGTAACTCGCTGGAAACGCAAAATTTTGTGCATTTAAGGACGAATTCATGCGTATTATGTTGTATTGGATAGATTTATGTGATTTGCGGTACTTTGAAACTGCTCAGAATGTGGTAATTTTGACTTATTTCGAACTTCATATAACTGCAGATAGCGTTCTGAAAACACGAGATACGATGTTTTTTGTCGATTGATTCATACATATTATAAGGTCCTGGATGGGTATATAAACATATTGATTGTGAAAATCTGCGCGGAAAAGCGTGATCTTGATTTATTCCAAAGTTTGTAAAACTGCAAATAGCACTCTTAAAACTCGAAATATGATGTATTCGGTGCTAGATTCTGCCATATAACGCATTTTTGAAGCAAAATCTTGCTTCTGAGCAGATTTACAGAATCAAAAATTTCTCAACGAGACCCAGAAATAACGCTGATAACTCGCTGGAAACGCAAAATTTTGTGCATTAGAGGACGGATTCATGCGTATTATGTTCTATTGGATAGATTTATGTGATTTTCGATACTTTGAAAACTGCTCAGAATGTGGTAATTTTGACTTATTTCAAACTTCATATAACTGCAGATAGCGCCCTGAAAACACGAGATACGATGTTTTTGTCGATAGATTCATACATAGTATGAGGTTTTGGATAGGAATATGAGCTTTTTGATTGTTAAAATCTGCGCGGAAAAGCGTGATTTCGACTCATTCCAAAGTTTGTAAAACTGCAAATAGCACTCTAAAAACACGAAATATGATGTATTTGGTGCTAGATTCTGCCATATAACGCATTTTTGAAGCAAAACCCTGCTTCTGAGCAGATTTATAGAATCAAAAATCTCTCAACGAGACTCAGAAAAGACGCTGATAACTCGCTGGAAACGCAAAATTTTGTGCATTTGAGGACGGCTTCATGCGTATCATATTGTATTTGATAGATTTACGTGATTTGCGATACATTGAGACTGCTCAGAATGTGGTAATTTTGACTTATTTCAAACTTCATATCACTGCAGATAGCGCTCTGAAAACACGAGATACGATGTTTTTGTCGATATATTCATACATATTATGAGGTCCTGGATGGGAATATAAACTTTTTGATTGTAAAAATCTGCGCGGAAAAGCGTGATTTCGACTTATTCCAAAGGTTTGTAAAACTGCAAATAGCACTCTAAAAACACAAACATATGATGTATTCGGTGCTAGATTCTGCCATATAACGCATTTTTGGAGCAAAATCTTGCTTCTGAGCAGATTTACAGAATCAAAAAATTTCTCAACGAGACTCAGGAAAAACGCTGATAACTAGCTGGAACCTCAAAATTTTGTGCATTTGAGGTCGGATCCATGCGTATTGTGTTGTATTGGATAGATTTATGTGATTTGCGATACTTTGAAATTGCTCAGAATGTGGTAATTTTGACTTGTTTCTAACTTTAAATTACTGCAGATAGCGCTCTGAAAACACGAGATACGATGTTTCTGTCGATAGATTCATACATATTATGAGGTCCTGGATGGGAATATAAACTATTTGATTGTAAAAATCTGCGCGGAAGAGCGTGATCTCGACTTATTCCAAAGTTTGTAAAACTGCAAAAAGCACTCTAAAAACACAAAATATGATGTATTTGGTGCTAGATTCTGCCATATAACGCATTTTTGAAGCAAAATCTTGTTTCTGAGCAGATTTACAGAATCAAAAATTTCTCAACGAGACTTAGAAAAAACGCTGTTAACCTCGCTGGATACGCAAAATTTTGTGCATTTGAGGACGGATTCATGCGTATTTTATTGTATTGGATAGATTTATGTGATTTGCGATACTTTGAAACTGCTCAGAATGTGGTAATTTTGACTTATTTCTAACTCCATATTACTGCATATAGCGCTCTGAAAACACAAGATACGATGTTTTTGTCGATATTCATACATATTATGAGGTCCTGGATGGAAATATATAAACTTTTTTGATTGTAAAAAACTGCGCGAAAAAGCGTGATTTCGACTTATTCGAAAGTTTGTAAAACTGCAAATAGTACTCTGAAAACACAGAATATGATGTATTTGGTGTTAGATTCTGCCATATAACGCATTTTTGAAGCAAAATATTGCTTTTGAGCAGATTTTCAGAATCAAAAATTTCTCAACGAGACTCAGAAAAAACGCTGATAGTTCGCTGGAAACGCAAAATTTTGTTGCATTTGAGGACAGATCCATGCGTATTCTGTTGTATTGGATAGATTTATGTGATTTGCGATACTTTGAACTGCTCAGAATGTGGTAATATAGACTTATATCAAAATTCATATTACTGCAGATAGCGCTTTGAGAATACGAGATACGATGTTTTTGTCGATAGATTCATACATATTATGAGGTCCTGGATGGGAATATGAACTTTTTGATTGTGAAAATCTGCGCGGAAAAGCGTGATCTCGACTTATTCCAAAGTTTGTAAAACTGCAAATAGCACTCTAAAAAACACGAAATATGATGTATTTGGTGCTAGATTCTGCCATATAACGCATTTTTAGAGCAAAATCTTGCTTCTGAGCAGATTTACAGAATCAAAAATTTCTCAACGGGACTCTGGAAAAACGCTGGTAACCCGCTGGAAACGCAGAATTCTGTGCATTTGAGGTCGGATTCATGCGTATTATGTTGTATTGGATAGATTTATGTGATTTGCGATACTCTGAAACTGCTCAGAATGTTTTAATTTTGACTTATTCCAAACTTCATATTACTGCAGATAGCGCTCTTGAAACACGAGATACGATGTTTTTGTCGATAGATTTATACATATTATGAGGTCCTGGGTGAGAATATAAACTTTTTGATTGTGAAAATCTGCGCGGAAAAGCGTGTTCTCGTTTATTCCAAAGTTTGTGGAACTGCAAATAGCACTCTAAAAAACACAAAATATGATGTATTTTGGTGCTAGATTCTGCCATATAACGCATTTTTGAAGCAAAATCTTGCTTCTGAGCAGATTTGCAGAATCAAAAATTTCTCAACGAGCCTCAGAAAAAACGCTGATAACCCGCTGGCAACGCAAAATTTTGTGCATTTGGAGACATATTCATGCGTATTATGTTGTATTGGATAGATTTATGTGATTTGTGATACTTTGAAACTGCTCAGAATGTGGTAATTTTGACTTATTTCAAACTTCATATGACTGCAGATAGCGCTCTGAAAACACGAGATACGATGTTTTTGTCGATAGATTCATACATATTATGAGGTCCTGGATGGGAAAATGAACTTTTTGATTGTGAAAATCTGCGCGGGAAAGCGTGATCTCGACTCATTCCAAAGTTTATAAAACAGCAAATAGCACTCTAAAAACACAAAATATGATGTATTTGGTGCTAGATTCTGCCGTATAACGTAATTTTGAAGCAAAATCTTGCTTCTGATCAAATTTACAGAATCAAAAATTTCTCAACGAGACTCAGAAAAAACGCTGATAACTCGCTGGAAACGCATAATTTTGTGCATTTAAGGACGAATTCATGCGTATTATGTTGTATTGGATAGATTTATGTGACTTGCCATACTTTGAAACTGCTCAGGATGTGGTAATTTTGACTTATTTCAAACTTCATATAACTGCAGATAGCGCTCTGAAAACACAAGATACGATGTTTTGTCGATAGATTCATACATATTATGAGGTCCTGGATGGGTATATAAACTTTTTGATTGCGAAAATCTGCGCGAAAAAGCGTGATCTTGAATTATTCCACAGTTTGTAAAACTGCAAATAGCACTCTAAAAACACAAAATATGATGTATTTGGTGCTAGATTCTGCCATATAACGCATTTTTGAAGCAAAATCTTGCTTCTAAGCAGATTTACAGAATCAAAAATTTCTCAACGAGACTCAGAAAAAACGTTGATAACTCGCTGGGAACGCAAAATTTTGTGCATTTGAGGACGGCTTCATGCGTATTATGTTGTATTGGATAGATTTATGTGATTTGCGATACTTTGAAACTGCTCAGAATGTGGTAATTTTGACTTATTTCAAACTTCATATAACTGCAGATAGCGCTCTGAAAACACAA